>JASDQU010587732.1:85963-98006 GCA_032191745.1 Picea mariana | reverse complement strand
GACCTGCAAGAAGGAGCCCTCCATCATGGTACCTCGGGATGACAACTCTGTCTCCTTGGCCATAGCTTCCAAGCTTCCTATTTATGGACTGAGTTGAGGTTTCAGCTACCGGTCCTTTTTCATTAACTGAATCTCCCTCGGGATTGGAGCACGACTGGACGACTAGCAGGAAACCACATGTCGTTGCTGGATTCAACATTATACGTGCACGTGATAATGTCACCATCACTTTCGGGCTCGAAATGCACCATATTCTGCCACGTAGCCTTCCCACAATATCCCGGTTTTGATTTCAGTCCTCCTTTGGATTTTAATGCCCACGCAGCTTGTGGCGCAAAAATGATTGGTGGTCATTGATCTGATCACGATATGTGATTTGGGTGCGTCGGCTATTTTAGCGCCCCTGCCAAAGCTTTATCTGTCTTCCAATTATGGAATCCCTCCGACTGCGCTTGGAGATAGCGCTACATTGAACTACACAGGGGATCTTGATCGCTGCAAACTGTATTTTCCCACTCACCTGTGTTCATAGCTGTCACTCGTGACTATGGACATTTTAATGTGATAACATTTGGCTCCAGAGGGGATGGCATGCTCCCTGCGAGCTACCAAGAATGCACAGTTACAGTGCCTTAGCCTTTGGGTCATGGAGTCTCTTATTCAAGAAGAAAATAAAAAGGAAGTGGTAATTACAATGATGGAAAGCCAATCATGGCTTAAGCAAAACATTTTTTTAGAAAGTGCCCATTGATTGGGCCACCAAAAACTTTGGAATCCTCCAAGCTCTTCAATTTATAGGTGTTATTTGAAAATACCTCATAAATCTTGAAAGGACCAATCCATGAGGCTTCAAATTTACCATGTTTGCCTTTGTCTTGCTTGGGGGCATCCCACTTGAGCACCAGATCCCCCAGCTGAAAATCTTCTTTTCTTTCCCTCTTGTCAAAGGCTCGTTTTATCTTCTTTTGATGGTCTTGAGATTTATCAAGTAGCTTCTCTCTGGATTGTTTTACTTCTACCAACTGGTGTATCATTCTGATCATATCATCAGTTTCTCCTTGGTAGTCCTAAAGGATTTTTTCCATAGGCAAGGAAAGATGAGTAGGAAAGATAGCCTCAACCCCATACACGAGTTGAAAAGGGGAAATGCCAAGTGACCTCTTTGTTGTGACTCTATCATCCCATAATGCAAATTTCAGCTTTGAATCCCATGCTTTCGTGTTGTCTTCTAAAAATTTCTTGATGATCTTTATGAGGCTCTTGTTAGAAGACTCTGCCAAACCATTTCCTTGGGGGTAGTAAGGCATAGAATGAATTAATGCAATCCCATATTGCTCACAAAACTTGATTAATGGTTCAACTTTGAAGGAGGCAACATTGTCAGTAACAATCCTTCTTGGACAACCAAATCTGGCCATGATATCCTCAAGAAAGCTAATGATTACCTTGTGGGAGGAACTTCTTGTAGGAATGGATTCTATCCACTTGGTGAAATAATCAATGGTAGTCAAAATACACCTGTGATGACCACTTGAGGTTGGGTGGATTTCTCAAATGAAGTCAATACCCCACTGTTGAAAAGGTCCAAAAACCACCACTGGTTTCAAAGACAAAGATTTAAGCTGTTGCTTTCCAGAAAAATTTTGGCATTTGACACAAGCTCTAGTATTTGCACAAACATCAGTTAAAAGGCTGGGCCATAAATACCCAGCTCTGATGATCTTATAAGCTGTGGTCCTCCAGAAATGATGTCCCCCACATAAGTTGTCATGAAAATCAGTTAGGTCTCTTTGGGCCTCCTGTGGCTCTAGGCATCTCAAAAGAACTCCAAGAGGATCTTTCCAATACAAAACCTGATCAATGAGACAATATTTGATTGCTTTGAGCTTCAAATCTCTCACCTTGTTCTTATCTAAACCATCACGAGGCCACAACTTTTGCAGAAAATATATGATGTCTTTATACCGGGTGCATTCTACCAAGTTGAGGCTAACATGAGAGTCTTTATCAACATTCTCAACTTGCTGATTTTCTGGGTTTATGTTCATGAAATTAACCCCCAAAAATTTGCAATTTGATTAAGCCAACAACCTGGCCAAACCTTGGCCATTCACCAATTTAGTGGGCTTTATTTCAAGGTCAAATTCCAAAATTTTAGAAATCCATTTGCTTCTCTTCCCATCTATGTCAGGATGGATCAAAATCTCTTTCACTGAGGCCGAGGAGACATATGCAATGCTTTTTTAATCCAGAATGTATGTATTCTGAAAGCCTTGAGGGATTTGACGAAAGCATATGCATGTTTCACGATGATATCATATCTCATTTCTGCATCCCTCAATGCTCTGCTAAAAAAGGAAATAGGTTGCTCTAACCCCTCTGTATTTTTTTGTAGAAAAACAACAACCAATGTATCAGATGAGGCAAAAGAAAATATCATAAATTCCTTAGAATAGTTAGGGTTGATGAGCACAGGTACTTTAGTAAAATCCCTTTTTATTTGATCAAAAGAATTTCTGGACTCAACAGTCCATTTCACCTCGCTTCCTTTTCTGAGCATGGCTGTAATGTGCTTAACCAACTCAACAAAATTAGAGATGAACCTTCTTAGAAAATTGATTTTACCCAAGAAAGATTGAACCTCTTTCTTAGATCTAGGAAAAGATAAACTCTGGATGGCCTCTACTCTTCTTGGATCAATTCTTACCCCTTTTGCTGACACAATATGCCCCAATAATTTACCCTTCTTCATAACAAACAAAGATTTTTTAGGATTGAGAGAGAGACCAAACCTTCTGCACTTCAGGAAGACCTTCTTCAAATGATGACAATGCTCTTTATCAGATTTTGAGAACACTATAATGTCATCCAGGTAGATGAATACAAATTTGTCTTTCTCCCCAATAAAGGCAATGTCCATGGCTCGCTGGAAGGTTTCTCCTGTATTCATCAATCCAAAGGGAATTTTAGCATACATGAATGTTCCCCAAGGAGTAGTGAAGGTTGTCTTCTCTCTATCTTCAGGCAGAACAAAGATTTGATTGTAGCCAGAGAATCCATCAATCATAAACATCCTAGATGAACCAGCCAGCCTTTGAAAAATGTGCTCCATATTTGGCAAGGGGTAGTTATCGTTTTTGGAGCTTCTGTTCAAATTCCTAAAATCAACACATAACCTGATTTCCCCATTTTTATTCCTCAGAGGCACCAAGTTATCCACCCATTCTGAATATCTCAAAGGAATGATGATCTGGGCATCCAACAACTTTTTCACTTCTTTTTCCATAATAGGCAGCATCATGGGATTTATCTCTCTGAGTTTCTGCCTAAAAGGCTTGGTATCCTCTTTCAAAGGGATCTTATGTTCAATGATGTTGGTGTCATATGTTCTTAAATCTTCATATTTACAGGAAAACACATCAACAAACTCTTTCAAAATCTTGAAATATTCAAGCCTTTGTTCCTTTGACAAGCTGCTAGACAATTTGACATTTTTTGGATCTTCCTCTGTTCTTAAATTACATTCAGTCACAACAGTATCTTCAGCTGAACCTTTAACCTTCACAACAACATCATTTCTGTCAAATAGTCTCTCCAAGGGGACAAGTCCTTTTGGAATATGGTTACTGGGTAATTGAACAATATAATGGTCAACAATTTTATTCAGAAAAATATCATCATGGGGGATTTCTTCAATATCCTGATCTTGATCAATATGTGAAGCAGAAAATTCATCCACAGTCTCAAGATTTTTTTTTATCTCAAGATCATCCTCAAAAACCTTCCAATATCTGACATTGTCAGGAATAGAGGGTCTATACTTTACTTCCACATCATACTTGAGTTGGGGAGACAAAGGAACCATGAACTTATTTGCTGAAACAACCAAGGAATCTTCCATAGTGTTCTCCTCTCTTGGAACAAATGAGATATGAAAAGCCAAGAATAAACTATCAAAAAGATCCCAGACTTCATTTCTGTAGGCCCTCAACCTGGGGTGCTTAGCTTGATACAGATTTTTGATTTGATAAAAAATTAACTCAACATCTCCAAACACCGCTAACTCTTCAATCCTCATGTCTTTAGCATACCTTAACCCCAAAACAAGAGGCTCATATTCTGCCACATTGTTTGTTGTTTCAAATTCAAGCTTGTAAGATATGGATATGGTCTCTTCAGTAGGGCAAATAAAAAATACTCCAGCACCAACACTCTCCCTAGAAGAGGCTCCATCAAAAAACATTTTCCAAACAAAGGTATTGGGAGGAGGATCTTCAAAAGAGGTAATAGGATGCTTTCTAATTTCAATAGGTGTTTGAGGAGCATCGATGAGCTATAACATATTGGTTCCTAGATCAGTATCAACTACAAAAATGGGCCGGTTGGTAGGGTTTTCTTCATCACTGATAATGTAAGCAAGTTGTGCTTCCCTATAAAGCCTTCTATGTTTGCCCCTAAACACAGGAATGGTGGCATATGAAAGATCCATATGCAAAGTTTCCCCTAGTATTTTGATCCAAGATCTAGACAAGAGCATCCCAAACTTAGGGGGGACATCAGCCACCACAATATCCATGACCACACTTTTCATTGGCAATTGGAACAAGGAAACATCCGGGTCTTTAATAACCCCAAGACACTTCACTTTCCTGGAATCAAATGAGTATAGGTCATGGTATGTTTTTCTAACTTCCAACCCAAGCTCATCCATGACAGTCTTAGGCATGAGATTACGAGATGCCCCTGAATCCATCAAGCAGTTGTGCAACACTTTATCGTGAATGTTCAATGATGTATAGAAAGGAGGGGAAGAGTCATCCCTATCCTCTACCAAAGGTCCTAGTATGACAACTGGTTTTTCATCTTGGAGGTTGACTAAATCTGTGGGATAATATGAAGGCTCACGTTGTAGCATTTTGGAAAGGTACCTTTTGAAATCCTCATTCTTAACTAACTCCAAGAAAGGTACAGGGATTTTAATCTTTTGGATCTCATTCTCAAACCTAAAATAGGAGGGAGGCTTCATAATCCCCTTAACTTTTGGGGTAGGGCTCTTAACCACATCCTGGGGGTTTTGTGCCTCTTTTTCTTTGCTGCTAGATGCCACATACTTAGCAGGATTCTTTGTCCTTGTAGGATGATCAGGAATGTCAGACTTTCCCTCTTTCTTCTTGGACGTTAGGTTGTATCTATTTGGATTGCCACTAGTCCTTTCCCCTCTGCTCAACTCATTTAGTTGGCTACCCATGAGAGACTTTTCATATGCATATTGGGTTAAATGAGGAGATGAAGAGGTGTCACCAAGACAATGGATTTCAGGGTCAACATCTTCTTCTTCTCCTTCTTCATCAGTAACGAGGTTATTTAGAGAGGGGCTTGGATTTTTTGATCATCCATATCCCTATTTCTTTGATATCTTTGGATGATCTAAGGGGTATTATTGGGTCTTCTGAAATTACCCCTATTATCAACATTCTGTGGGTTCCTATAGCTCTACTTTCCTTCAAATTTCAACTTCTCCATTTATCCAGAGGGTGAATTTACCATTTTTTTAGTTCATCCACTTGAGGGTGGGCAGCAGACGAATCACAGGTTGAAGCTTCAACCCTACCTTTTCTTATGTCTCTATCAGATTTACTCCTAAGTTTGTTAGCTGCCTTCAAGGGCTGCATCTTGCATATGAGCTAAAGAGTTAGCTCTTCTTTCTCTCAATAGGAGGCAAAAATTAGGGTCAAAAGTGTTGGCATAAGTAATCTTGGCATAGGTTTCTGTAGGCTTTATTTAAGTGGGAATCTTATTGTACATCTTATTAAATCTTTTTGAGAAGTCCGCAACAAATTCCCCCTCTTTCCTCTTAAGTGACCCAAATTTTGTAATATAGTAAAGAAAATCTTTTTTATCCCCCCAATGCCTCAAGAATGAATTATCCAAGGCTTCAATCACATAAATAGATCGAGGAGTTAAGCCCCTAAACCATTTCCTAGCCTCACCATCAAGGATCTAAACAAAAACTCTCATCCACACATCTTCATTTTCAATGTTAAGATTATCTGCAAAAATATAAAAAGCTGAAAGGTGTTCTTCTGTAGTTATGTCTTCCTCTCTTGTGAACTTGGGCATGTACTTGAGGTAGTCTCCAACTGGGAGAGCATTAATAGGCTGAGGTAAAACAAGGGGGGCATATCTAGCAGCCACTATGACATCCATCCTGTTTCTAGGAAGATTAGCACCTTCCATTTGGATGTGAATTGTAGGAGAACAAGGGGGAGATGGATTTTGGACCGGTAGGACTGCTGTTGTGTTTCTAGGGGAAAGGAGAAATGAATAGGGTTCAAAGGAAGAGAAGCTTCCCCCTCTTTAGCTACATCAACTTTGATAGGAGGAGGAGTAGGGAAACCCAAAGTGGGAAAATATTCTAAGCGCCTGGGTATAAACCACTTTACAATATCAGGGGAAACAAGAGTTTCAAAACTTTCTCCTTCCAAACAAAGACTAGAAGGGGGGAGTTCAACGGGAAAATTTTTAAAATCTAAACTTCTGGAAACTCCAACAGATGGTATAAAAGGAGAATTAGATACAACTACTGGAGTTTTAAAAGAAGAATCACGTGGATTACCAGAATCACCTGGTACAACAGCTGAAAGTCCTTCTTGAGAGGTCTTTCCTTTCTTGATAATTTTTTCTGGGTCAACTTCAGGTGTTTCCATAGGCAGTTGTGGATTAGACCTCGTGTGTCTACCTTTTGGAGCCACAACTAAAACAATGGAGTCACCAAGTGCAAGTTACAATCTTCAAGGCACTGATTTTTGATGCACCTCCAGAATCATAATTTATTTATCGTTCAATCCCAGGGAAATGTCTTCAATTCGTTCTCCAACAATGACGCCAAGATATGTTAGCATTGAGAGTCACCCTCACATTGCAAGAGGATAAGCACAATACCCATCAAAATGTTTGTGGAGGTAGGTTAATGAATGGAGGTCAAATGGACAAAGCTCAGTACAAGAATGTTTTGACACAGAAACTGGACAAGCAATGCGTAGGGAAAGGAGGTCCTCATTAACTTCAGTCAGTGGTTTAAAGTTAAAAGTGAGAAGGGGGAAGACTTAGTGAGAAGGGTGGACAAGTCTGCCATGAGCATCTGACTTTCAATCAGCTTGGTGAAGAAAAAATCAGGCACAAGAGCACTCTTGAACTCAAGTTTCATACATTGAAATATATCATAGCAGCATAATAATCAAACCTCCATTACCATGAGACTACGACAACTCGTCTGGATCCTCCATGCACGAACATTTCAGCATAAGAGGAAAAATGCAACAAAAAAAATACTAAAACAGGTCACAACAGCATTATAATCAAACCTGCATTACAATACAACTACAACCCTCATCTAGATCCTCCATGCACGAGTGTTTCAACACAGATTAAACAAGGTGATGAAAGAAGCTGACTTCTATTAATGAGAAAGTCTCAAGTCTCGTACATAACCAGAGAACAACTCTGGTATCAAAATATTACAAAATAGGGAGCTCTACTCAACCATTCGACGACCATAAAAAAATCTTGAATTGATCTATTTATACTCAGATCAATCCACAACTGCTAGGACTGTGATCTGACCATCCTATTTAAGGATTTTTCCTGTGCATCCTTCTGTCAGACTGTGCGTGCTTCCTCCTGTCAGACGCAAGCTCAGATTAGTATGGACCTGCAAGAAGGAACCCTCCATCGTGGTACCTCGGGCTGACAACTCTGTCTCCTCGGCCATAGCTTCCAAGCTTCCTATTTATGGACTGAGCTAAGGTTTCAACTACCGATCATTTTTCATTAATTGAATCTCCCTAGGGATTGGAGCGTGGCTGGACGACTAGAGGATGACCACCTGTCACTGCTGGATTTGACATTATATGTGCACGTGATTTCAGGGCCATCGAAAATGGTTTGGACCCACACCGCTTTCGGGCCTGAAATGCACCATATTCAACCACGTAGCCTTTCTCGCAATACCGCAATTTGGATTTTGGCCCGCCTTTGGATTTTAACGTTCGCGCAGCTTGTGGCATCGAAATGAATGGATTCGACATTATACACGCACGTGATTTCGGGGCCGTCAAAAATGTTTGGACCCACACCACTTTCGGGCCCGAAATGCACCATATTCCACCAAGTAGCCTTCCCGCAATACTGCGGTTTGGATTTCGGCCTGCCTTTGGATTTTAACACCCGCGCAACGTGTGGCGTCGAAATGATTGGTGGTCGTTGATCTGATCGCAATCTGTGATTTGGGAGTGCCGACTATTTTAGCGCCCCCGCAAAAGATTTATCCGCCTGCCAATTATGGAATCCCTCTGACTGCGCTTGGAGATAGCGCGACATTGAACTGCACATGGGATCTCAACCACTGCAAACTGCACTTGCCAGCTCGCCTGCGTTCATAGCTATCACTCATGACTATGGACAATTTTATGTGATAACATAATGAAGAGACACAACATATACCTAAAAATAACTGTTTAGTTGAGAGCCTACTTACAACTTACATAGGTTGTGTTGGAAAACAATAACAATGTTATGTTTTTAAAATCTAGTGTGTGCATATTAAACTTACAACTTACACAGACATATTTTGAATATGCTTTAGGCTATCTAAAATTCAGCCAGAAATTGTTAGATTGGTAGATTTGAGTGATTATTTCTGTATGAGTGCTTCAAAATTTTTTCAACATGCTGAATCTATTTCTACATTCAAAATTGAATTTTGAACAACAAAAAATAGTAATTCCTATAAATTTATATCCAAATTCCAAAGAAAAAACCATTTCTTAAAACAACTAAACAACACATTTTGATAATATATATAATTCATTTTGATAATATATACCTATTTTTCAAGCCTGCCCTCCATTGGACTTCGCTATGACTATGTCAAACTATTTTTCAAGCATACCCCATGCCCGCCATGGGACTTTGCTAGATGACGATATCTATTTTCGATATAATAAGTTGGCCGAGTCGCTGAGGCCTCTACCCAGGGATGACACTTACTATGGCTTCGTTATTCCCTGTGAGAGCCAGGATCCCTTCAAGGAATCCTGGCTTTCACGAAGCCATATTCATGATTTCGGATTCGTAAAAATTGAAATTTAAACAAAGAAATTGATCATATTCAAATTTGGAATAACAGATTATCAAATTCAAAGATATTTCATTTATTTGATTCTGATCAAAGCAATTTGAAATGAAACCACTTTATCAAATCTATAAACGGTTCTCTTTTGTAATTTCCTAACAAAATTCATAAAAAATAAGAATGTAACTAAAAAAAAATCTTTTCATATCATAACTTTGAACAAGTTTTATAATTCATCCATTTTTTTCATATTTTTCCAACAATGTCCATAATCTCATCCCGCGCTCCTTAATGGGAAAAATCCATATACTCAAAATACTGGGTAGTAGTTTAGAGCTACCCAATTGAATTTCATAATTTTTTCATGATTAAAAATTATGGCCTTCCTTTACAATATTTATTTATATAATTAAAATTTTTATGGTAAGTTATTGTTAAATATTAACGGCCTACCAGTTATGGCCAATATGTCAGTATACATACCGAGATTAACATGATAAGGATTCCTTATATGTTAAAACTAATAAATTTTATATACATATATTTTGAGAGAGAAAGGAAACTCATGACCTTCAAAATTAAATTAAGAAAACTCATCACAATTCAAATTCTTTCAAAAATATTAGCCCTAAGGGTTAGTTTGATAGAATTGATTCTTAAATTGCAATGTTTAAAGAAGTTGTGGGATTTATTATAAAAATGTTGTTAAGGTGTTAACTTTAACAAAAGATTAACATATTTTCTAAATGTTTAAAGAAGTTGTGGGATTTATTATAAAAATGTTGTTAAGGTGTTAACTTTAACAAAAGATTAACATATTTTCTAAATAGGAAGAAAAAACTTATTAAAATATATATTTTCAAAATTATTAAAATTTATTTCTCATTAAAATAATTTATTTTATTTAAAATTTAAATTTTAAATTAAAATTTATAATAAATAAAATAAAAATAAAATGTCAAAATTTATAATAAATAAAGAATACCAACTCGATTCGCTAAGTTTGCCCAAAATCATTTCAACTTTATTTGGCGTATATTAACTTCCTTCCGTTTAAGATTAAGAAGTGGGTAGGTATTAGGCAAGGGAGCCTCCCTTACCTCAATCATTATAATAATGGAATGGGAGAATATGGTTAAACAAATTTGAAGAAAATGTGATTCACGTGGATGGAACTTTCAAATTACTTTTACAATTATAGTTTTTATTCTTGATAAAACCACGAATGTGAGTAATAAGAAAGATTAATCAAGTTAATTGAAATAATTAAGAATTAGCAATAAGAAAGATTAATAAGTTAATGTTTTTATATGGATTCATGTAATTACTTTTTAAGTTGAAATTATTGGAAATAATGCTTCCATTAATGTATTGCTGAGTTTAGAGAGTTAGTTTGAGATTTGTTAGAGATTGTTGAGAGATTCTCTCAACAACTATTTCAGTATTTGGAATGTGTCATATTGTGCTATGTCATTTGGTATAAGAGCCTGTACTGGCTTAAATCCCTCATGGGATGGCCACGAAGATGGAATAGAGAGTGGATTTTGTTGTACATTAGCATACGTGTGTTTTATTCTTAGTTTATTTTGTTTGTGTGAAGATTTTCGTGTGCCTGTGTCGGTGATTTTCCTTGCGCAGTGAAGTGTAAAATCTCGTGAATGATCCGCTCTCAAGAAGAGGAAGTGCATGTACCAGTGGGTTGGATTGCATGCAGTGAAGAAGGATCTGTGGAGAGAAAAATAAGAAACCACAAGAGTAGGTAGGATCTAAATGTTGGATTGAAAACCATCAATCCAATCTCCTAATCGCATCCCATGTGCAGTTTACCCTTGTGCGATCGATCTTCAGCATCAAAGAAAGAAAGGAGGAGCACGCTGTCGCCAATACTCCTTGCTTCCTATCATAAAATCTTGCCCGCGGAGAGACCATCGTTGCTTACAATCACATGCCTGATGTTATGTGAATCGATCTATGTTGGAAATGAAATTTGCAAGGTGTTGTGGCATGTTTCATCCAGCGATACTCTATATGAAGGCTGATGGTCTGAAAAATATTTTACGACCAAGTTATTTGAAATTTTGAGTATAGTTAGTAATTGTTGGATAAAGATACACTCGGTCCATATTGTTGATGTATGAGTCGTTATATATTTTATATTTATTTTGGTTTGTAAAAAAATATTATGATGCAGAACCAATTAATTGAATAGAGTAACATAATTTCAATTAGTGGTTCTCAACGTTCTTCGGTACCGAGAGAACAGATCATTAATGGATTATGTCTACTTTCTGTCATATGCTGGTTGGAATTGTTGTACTTCGGTGCTTCAAGATCGTCACTTACAGGTTATCCATATATATATTATTGTATGTGTGTTTAAGAAGGTCAATTGTATGATTGACTACTGAAAATATCCAATAATCAGATCATTGTCCTATATAACTGTCGAAATTTTCTCTTCAGGGGAATTCCACAGATGGTAGTGTATTCTAATACCGGGAGATTGTAGAGTGGGTAGAGTTGCTAATGAAGACAAGCCACACACAAAAAAAAATGAGACCAAGATTTATATTGTAATTTGTATTGCAAGTTTTTTGTAATGTAAGCATTAAGAGGGGCTGTTGGAAATAATGCTTCCATTAATACATTGTTGAGTTTAGAGAGTTGGTTTGAGATTTGTTAGAGATTGTTGAGAGATTCTCTCAACAACTATTCCAGTATTTGGAATTAGTGGGATGTAACTCCAACTATAAATTCATGTTTTGTATTTTGATTTGTGTGTAATACTAAATATTATTATGTGTCATATTGTAATTTTGTATGTACGGGAAAACAAAAATTCTATATGAAATATATATATATATATATATATATATATATATATATATATATATATATATAAATTATATA
>JASDQU010587732.1:69754-80395 GCA_032191745.1 Picea mariana | reverse complement strand
TGTAATGTAGGTTTGATTATAATGTTTGTGTGACCTATTTTGGTATTTTCTTTATTTCCTTTTTCCTCTTATGCTGAAATTCTCATGCATCGAGGATCCAGACGAGTTGTCGTAGTCGCATGGTAATGGAGGTTTGATTATTATGTTGCTATGATATATTTCAGTGTCTGAAACTTGAGTTCAAGAGTGCTCTTGTGCCTGAGTTTTTCTTCACCAAGCTGCTTAAAAGCCGGATGCTCATGGCAGACTTGTCCACCCTTCTCACTAAGTCTTCCCCCTTCTCACTTTTAACTTTAAACCCACTGACTAAAGTTAATGAGGACCTCATTTCCCTATGTATTGCTTGTCTAGTTTCTGTGTCAAAACATTCTTGTACTGAGATTTGTCCATTTGATCTCCATTCATAAACCTACCTCCATAAACATTTTGATGGGTACTGAGTTTATCCTCTTGCAATTTGACGGTGACTCTTAGTGCTAAAACATTCTTATCTTCTTATATGTATAAATGAAACCCTATTTTTATTCATTCATATTTATTCATATCAATTCATATTAATAAATTATTCTCTATTAGACGGTCATTCGTAATCGGAGTTGATCCTCGGATCTCCGAGTTGATCCCCATATCTCCCAGTTGATCCCCAGATCTCCATATGGTAGGGGCTTTTGTCCTGCTTGTTTAATGAGCAGGCTGCATGTGTATACCTATCCTGTTGTTTTTCCAGTGTACTTCCTCGTTGTTGCTTGTCTGAGAGATTAATGCTCGTTGTTCTCCTTTTTCTCTATTCTTCTAAGCCCTCAGTAGACACCAGGATCAATCGACTTTAACATCTATGTTATGGGCATGTTCTCCATCCAACGCTCGTTTTTAGCAAATTCCATGCAATCCTTTTGAGTGAAGAAGATCCATCGCTTGCCATTCAGTTTCAAATCAGGGCAGAAGATGCGTAGCGTGAGCATGCATCTTTCCATTCTATTCTGGAGGCCATGTCGCGATTGGCTGAGAAAATCATTAATGACCTACAGAAAGTGAAATTGCCTAGAAGGATTGTTTTTCTTTTCTTTTAAAGACTTCAAAAGGGCCACCAGTGTCAGTCTCAACACAGGTGTTTGTTCCGCGAGTTTGAAGATATATTCTTTTTCTATTGTAAAGTATGGGTTTCTTCTGTTAGATCGGAGGTTGGATGCCTCGAAGCATTGTTTTGGGAATAATTCAAGAAAGTGGCAGCCAGTCGCACTCATGTGTGCAACTGCAATATCTGGATCTAGAAGGCGTGATCCGTAGTTGGGTGTCACATTTTGGCCCGAAATTCTATGTGTGCAATGATATATCAATGTTTAGTTGATACCCATTTTGTTTTTTTCCTGCATTAGTGAAAAGGGTCCACCCTGATTGAAATTTGAAGGTCTCGTATCATCAATGGCAGAAAAAAATCGTGTTTTTGAATTTTTATTTGTTTTGGGTTCAAGATGGGGATGGGATCAGGGAAGGGAGGGCTTCTATGAATGACAATGTCGCGAAAAAGATTGTGTTGTGCTACACCTATGTGAGCATCTAGATCTTTCTAAGCTTCAATGTGATTTTTTTCCACAAATACATCCTTGACAGGAAGATGTATAATTGGCCCTTCCCCATTAGCCTCACCATGATCCACATGGCATTCTTCTCATTCCTGGTGATCCACATGGCATTGTTGGTGAGATTGCTAAAACTTGTTGAGCCAATTGGGATGAAAAGGGAGGTGTACATGTCCACAATTCTTCCCATCGGAGCCTTGCACTCACTCAACCTTTGCTTCTCTGATTCAATTTACATTTATCTATCGGTCTCCTCCATCCAGATGCTAAATACCCTCATGCATGTAGTCGTGTATTCCATTGGATTTTCTCTGAAGAAAGATACCTTCAAGTCCAATACCATGACAAACATGATTGGCATACCAATTGGTGTGGCATTTGCAACATATGGGGAGGCCAAGTTTGATTCATGGGGTGTGTTTCTCCAGTTGGGTGAAGTGGTGTTTGAGGCTACACGATTGGTATTCATCCAGATATTGATTACGTCAAGGGGAATCACTTTGAATCCCATTAATTCATTGTATTATGTTTCCCTGTGTTGCCTTGTGTTCTTGATTGTGCCCTGGTTGTTTGTTGAGTTAAGTTCAACCTTCCATTTGGATTATTTCATCTTTGGCAAAAAAAAAAATCTGTGCCTTTGCCCTTAACCTTGTCGTTTTCCTTTTGATCGGAAAGTCTTCAAATTTGAAGATGATGAATGTCGTTGGTGTTGCCAAGGATTGGCTTCTCATTTCATTCTCATGGTCGATTATCAGGGCACAATGACACCAGTCAATTTGCTAGGCTACGGGCTTTCATTTTTGGGTTTTGTTACTATAATCATTTCAAATTACAGGCTTTGTGGCAGAAGGAGTATCTTAGATTCAAATCCAATTGCCATGTCTTTATCCAATCATACAAAATTCTCATTTGTATGAAAAGGAGTTTGTGTTTTTATTTTGGAGGTTCTTTGGCAGATTGTTTATTTCTCCAATTTATTGTATTTTAGAGGTTATTGGTCAAGTTTTTGCCATATCTCTTAAAAGAAATGTCAATTTTCCATTTTGTTTGAGTTACTAAGAGCATTCTGCTCTCTTTTCTAGTGAGTGGTCGCACACCAAAATGATTTTCTTAATTGAGATTGTTTTTCTCATCATGAGTTCAATGAGCACATGTTGATTCCTCAATTGTAAATGGGTACCTAACATAACCTTGTTTTCCGGGACCCATATAGAAGATTATTTTCCATGATGCTTATTTATGGTACCTCTTGATTTGCACCTTTCAATAGTGGATTTTGTGGGACTCGTGCATATAATTTTAGGAGTGTAACTAGGCATTTGTCTCCAGGTAGTGCCTTGTTTCATAGTCTGATCTCACCACTTTAGAGTGTTTCTTGCTTAGGTTGTTTTGCATCTTTGTCACCTTTAACTCATACTTCATACTTTAGTCATGAATTGTGACATCCATCGCCATCATCTTTTCCACTCAGTCCAACATTGTGGGGGGATGGTATGCAATGCTTCCTTGAGTTATTTTTTACTCACCATGCTCGATCGAGATCAAACGTCTTTAGAGTGGGCCTTGTACACAACACTAATTCCTATATTGACTAGGTGGTTGCAACGACTAGTGACCCATGCACTCTAGTGAGATGGATTGGCGTCCATAGGGACACTCAACATATGATGTTTTCTCGGTTGTAAATGAGTACCTCATCAAGCCTTTTGTGTCGGGACTCAATTCTAGAGGATCAATTTATTTTGGGAGTGTGCATTCAACTTGCATTGCCCCAGCAGTTTGGAATGTGCATTGGATATTGACTCTCTTTTGGAGAGGAGTTTTTATCCTACGAGTTTTTCTCCTTTTCTTCGTTTATAAGAGTTTGTACATGGGTACCTCACTAGACCTTGTTGTCGAGACCCATCTTTGTTTTCTTTTGTTTTCTCCCTAAGTTTCTCTTTGTTGGTGTTGGTATTTCCAACACATCTAGCCTATGTGAGTAGGATCTCAACTAAACAACTATTCTTAACTATATGTTGGGTCTTTTCATTCCTATAAATGAAGACCCTCTCATGGATTTTTATTCATTCATATTCAATTCACATTAATAGATTATTCTATGTTCTTCATTCTTATAAATGAAGACACTCTCATGTATTTTTATTCATTCATATTCAATTCGCATTAATAGATTATTCTCTGGTAATATAAGAATCATTTATGATCAGGGTTGATCCCCGAATCTCCACAATTATAGGTTAAAAAAATTAAAGACAGAATTTAAATTATAATGTACATGTATTCAATAGATTTTGATTACATAAATAATATTTTATCTTTTGAACCACAACTAGTCTACTTTATTAATAAAATAACCTAATTGTGAGATATTATAGGTAGGTGAAATCATTCCATGTAATAAATGTGTTTTAAATGTCATTCTCATACTCATTTTCCTTTTATGGGTAATCCATTTCTTGAGAAACCTTCTTAGTTTCTCAAGAAAGTTAATATTCATAAGAAACTTTAAAATTTGGTGTTGTTTAACTCTTTTGCTTAAAATCACAATTTTATGTTGTATAAATTGTATTTCTGAATGCAGAAATGGATTCAACGTGCTGAAAAACTATTGAAGCACTATGATTATACAAAATTAACCATTTAAATTTGCAAATCCAACAATTTCTCTAAACACAAAATATTCCCGAAAAAAATAAAAAAATAAAAAAATAAAAATGTAGAACAGTTAGACTATGACTTATAATTTTAGCCAAGATCAAGATTCCAATTTTTTTTCCCCGAGTCTTTAATTCCTAGATTTTATTGAATGATGATACTTACACAGGAATCTTTAACTATTTAAACTCTCCTTGACCCATTTTCCCATTGAATAATGTAATTGATTTCCTTAACTATGAGTTTTCACTTTTGTAATTTCTTCGAGAGATGCACTTTTGAAATTTCACTATCCATTATTAGTTCCTTGGACACGATTATCTTTGCGGTAAATAAGAAGTTGACTTCACATTTTCCATAAAATACTTCATAAGCTTTGCGATCAACAGGGAAGTTGATTTCACGTTCCCTATAAATTTTATAAAATTTGAAAAAATAAATAAATTAAACAAAATTAAAAGTTATAAATTTATTCCCCGGATGGGGTGCCATATGGACAACATGCAAATAGTCATGTCAAGCCGCCGCCACCCTCCTCCTTCAAATCCTCTCGATGTCGTTCTTTAATGTCGATGTGATGGATGGTAATGTGCAGGTTTGGAATGGTGTTGGTTGTCATTAGTTCTGGTACTTGGTTGTAGGTTCCCATCAATTCTTGCTCCACAGTATTTACAATGGAAGGAACATGCTCCATTGTGATGTTTATTCTTCATGATAAATCAACTCCTCCCACATTGGTTGTGTTCAAGGCTATTCAAACTCTCACAAGGCCACACCACACCTCTAGCTCTCTAGTCTCCTCCTCCCCTTTGCTAACTCTCCTTTGTATCCTCACAATCACCATGCCCAGAGAGCGAGGAAAGTCGAAGCGAGACCCAACCTACTACAACTTCATTTTCAGAAGAACTAGCCCTGCCCCTTCCCCTATTCTGTCTCAGCCCCTTGCTCTGCATGATGTTGTGTCTCCCTCCACAACTCAAAATTGGGACCCCTTTGACTATGGCCATGTCCTTGTGGAGGAGGAAATCCTTCGACTCAACTCCAGTCTATGGATGTTCCCACGTTGGCTTCTCTGGTGCAAACCTAGAACCCCTTCATCCCCCCAACTCAAAGGGTTGAAGACTCCCCGACCCTATAGCAGGGGGAGTACAGTTTTTTCCATGTTCTCGAAGAGGTAACTCTAGTATGAATTGAAGAAGGGACCCTGGGTGATATGGACATGAACAAATTGGTTTCACAGTTTGAGGAAACGGTGCCTAAGACGACCCTGCAACAAAGTTTCTCTGCAGAGCAATTGAATCTCATTTTTTAAATGAGAAGGGGTGTTGCGGACTAGTTACATCACTAGGAAACTCTTCACCGTTGACCAACATGTTCTTTGATTCATTCTCAAGTGAACCTAAAAAAAGAAGATGCCCAACAAGTAGTCAACATTTCACTTTTGCTCCAGCTCCACCTAGCTCTTCACTGGCTGATGGGGATCAAGGTGCTTCTGGTGTCTAATAATTTCAAGTTTACCTTTATTTTGCTAAATGTTAGGAAAGAATAGACTCAGCCTCTGGCCTCTCACCTGCTTGTTCATCAATTCTTTTTGTTTAACTTAGACATGACAATTACTCAAGTCATGGACCACTTTTGAGAGCCTGAGTTTGGTTTTAATTTCCACTTTTGGCAGAACAAACTACAGGCTCCCGATATGTATATGTTTTTTTGAATCTATGAGGTAATACAATATTTACTTAAAAAAAAATTATAAATTTATTTTTTATTAATAAGTAATATTTATAATAATTAAAATTGAATTAAATTAAATATTTCTTAAATAAATTTTTTATGAATTAAATGATTAAATTATATATATAAAAAAATAAAAAATTTAAAAATTTATTATTATTATATAATAATTATAATATTCAAAATTAAATTAAACAATTTTTAATAAAAAAAATTATGAATTTGTACTATTCAAAATCTTATTAAGATTGAAAAAAAGTTATTATAACCATCACTGATAATACCATCAACCCATAAACCCATAGTATATGCTTCGATTTATTTAAAAGATGCTCACACTAATATTAATATTTCAAAATTTGAGATATGTTTCCGGTTATTTAAAATAATTGTTATTAGTCCTTATGGAAGGGGTAAAGGGACTATAGAAATATAATTTGTTGATTTTATATTAGTTTGTTCTTTGACTATAATTTTTGGCATAATCTTTATTGTTTGAACTAGAGAACTAGGACTATAGAAATATAATTCGTTGACTTCATATTAGTTTGTTCTTTGACTATAATTTTTTGCATAATCTTTATTGTTCAAACTAGAGAACTAAAAACATTATTTTTATTTTTAATAGTTAATGTTATTTATTAAAATATGGAAAACATATGATTTTGCATTTACGAAATGTCCTGAATAGTCTTTTAGGTGTAATATATTTTAGGCGTAATAGTCTTTTAGGCGTAATGTCGTAATATATTTTCTCAAAGCGTGCCAACCCATGGCAAGAATTTTAACATCTACTTGTGGGTTCTCAACTGAGACTTCTCAGTGACATTAGAGTAACATGAATGTACATAGAAACAACGATTGTCCAAACGTTTTCAGTTTCAGTTTTGAAAAGAAGTTGGACAAGTTTATGTTTTTTAATTTTTTGGACAACTATCAGTGAAATCTCCTATTATGTAATTGTTGGTGAAATGACAATTTTTCATTGTTTAAATTGCATGTTTTAATGTATAAATTCATTTAGCTCCCTAAAGAACCTAATTTGGCACAATTTTAAATGTTCTACACTTTTTACTTTTTCACACAACTATCATTGTCTATGCAATTGTCATAAATAGATTTACAGCCCTCAAAAACCTAACCGTTAGGACCCTCAGATTGTGCAATCTAAAAAACTGAAATGCAATTCCAACTTTATTTCTAACAGGATTTTGGACAAAACTTGTCTAAAACATGCTTGTGCATAGAAACAAACACTATTGCCCCAAGAGTTTTCTCTTTTCCTACAACTATGCAATTGTTGGTGAAATGACAACTTTCTTTGACAACTATCAGACTATGCAATTGTTGGTGAAATGACAACTTTCTTTGACAACTATCAGACTATGCAATTGTTGGTGAAATGACAATTTTCCATTACTTAAATTGCATTTTTAATGACAATTTTTCATTGCTTAAATTTTATTATTTAATGCATAAATAAATTTAGGGCCCTAAAAAATGTAACCTAACCCTCATATTGTGCAATCTAAATGACTAAATTCCAACTAATTTTTTATAGGGATTTTGGATAAAAACTTGTCAAAAAAATTGTGCCCAAAAAAGATTAAAAACTTAAAACTTTCAGACTAAGCAAAAGTTTTTATAAAATTTGACCTTTAAACCCAGTTGTAAACCTTATAAGAACCTCAAAGAAGAAACCATTAAGATGTCTTCAAACAGACAAAGGAAACACTAGAAACAGAGGAAAATGTCTTTGTTAGGAATGAGAGTACTTCCTCGCTAAACCCATAAATTTCCATTTCTAGTAGGATATCATGTGAATTTTCTAACGGTAAATAATTAGGTTGTTGGGAAAGCAACAAAGACATAGATAAGGTACGTTCTTAATTATTAGGTCCATTAGGACTGTAATTTTTAAACATGAAATTCAATTGTGTAATTCTAAACTACCCATTTTGAGTATATGGATTTTTGGAAGTAAAAAGGGCATTATTGAAAATTATGAAAAAATAGATGAATTATGAAAATTGTTCAAAGTTATTATGAAAAAAAAAAACATTTTTTTTAAGTTACATTCTTATTTGTTATGATTTTCTTATGAAATTACAAAAGAGAACTGTTTATAGATTTAATAATGTGGTCTCATTTCAGATTGCTTTGATCAAAATCAGATAAATGAAATATCTTTGAATATGATAATCTGTTTTTCCAAATTTGAATATGATCAATCTCTTTGTCTAAATTTCAATTTTTACGAATCCGAAATCATGAATAAATTCTGATCATTTGAAACCATGAAAGCAATAAAATCGTAAGTTTATGAAATTTGAACGATCAAATTTAACCAAAATCATGCCAAAAAAAACACCGAAACCTAAGCGATGTAATGAATGATTAGCCCAACTCCTTGGAAAAGCGTTGTGATTTATCATTTTGAGGTTGCAATATAATCAAAGGCCACAACATCAAGCATGCAATAAACATACCCTGATAACTAATTAGAATTTTATTGAGATGTATATATAACCAAATTGTTACAGAATAATCTTACAATTAATGAGAGACCCAACTTTCCTCTACAAACCAAGTTATTCCTCATCTACATCGCCCATTCTCCTCAAATCACTTTCCCGGTTTCCAAACCTAAAAATTTCAATCGACCCGAGATCTCCAATCCTGAAATCACACAGATGATACAACTTGGACTGATTAACCGCTGAGGTGACATTGAAGTATTTCAGCACTTGAAACCACGTTTCCCTGTCCTTCAGCGTGTGAACAGAAATAGTATCAGTAATCAAGTCGTGGGCGCAGGCGGGAATATCACTTCCAGGAAAGTTATACATGGCGGGTTTAGCATTGAATCTATTCTTGCCCTTCTTCTCTTCATTCAACCAGATCCCAATAAGCATATCCTCGACCCCGTCGCTCTTATTCCTGGCAATGGGAGAACTCTGGATCCACTCCACAAGATCCCAAGAGAGAGCATACCCTATGCCGGTCATGTATTCTCTGAAGCAATCCTGGCTCTCACAGGGAATAACGAAGCCATAGTAAGTGTCATCCCTGGGTAGAGGCCTCAGCGACTCAGCCAACTTATCATATCGAAAATAGATATAGTCATCCACCTTCATGACATAGTCGTAGCTAAGTTGTTGTATTTGTAAATGACGTATCTCAAGATGAGTTTTCAATAATCCGTTTTTTTGTAACTGTGTATTCTTATATATTTTGTAAGTCCGTAGAGGTAGAGTGATCTAAATAATAAGACAACTGATACCTATGTTTTGTGGACGTAGCTCAACGTTTGGGTGAACCAAATAAATCTTTGTGTTTCTTGTCTGCATATTTATTGATTGTCTTATATAATATTTGTGTTTCGGCATTTACTGATAAATTGTGAAGCAAGAAATGCAGAGAGAAGGAATAGAGCAAAAATAGTATTCAGGAGAATGTAAGGAGAAAGTACAATGAGAAGAGTTAATGAAGAAGTGATGTGCAAAAGGGAAATAGCTGAGTTAAATAGGCTCAAGCAAATCAAGAAAAGAAAGTACAGCTGGCCAGGACAGCTGGTAGTGTACAGTCAGACTGTTGAGGTTACATTATATTTAACACTCCCTCTTAAACTCAATAGTTACAAACATCAGCACAGATTATGCCCAAGTGTTGTCTCTAAAAATCAAAAACAGATTTTCCCAGTGGCTTTGTGAAGATATCTGCGAGCTGATCTCAAGAACCACAGAATTGGAGTGCAATGTCATCATTATTGACGAGCTCGCGGATGAAGTGAAAGCGAGTGTCAATGTGTTTGTTTTTCTTGTGAAACACATGATTTTTGGATAGAGCAATTGCTGAAGTATTGTCACAGAAAATAGAAGTTGGATCATTTTCTGTATGTGACATATCTTTCAATATTCTTCTCAACCACACAGCTTGACAAGAAGTTGAGGTAGCAGCGACATACTCTGCCTCTGCAGAAGATATTGATACAATTGGTTGTTTCTTTGATGCCCATGAGATCAGGTTCGTGCCCAGGTGAAAAACATCTCCTGAGGTGCTTTTCTTGTCATCTAGGATGCCTGCAAAATCATTGTCTGTGTAACCAGAAAGTTGATTACTATCAGATTTAGTATACCATAAGCCAAAATTGAGAGTTCCTGCAATATATCTCAGAATCCGTTTCATCATTTTCTAGTGAGAATCTTTGGGGAATTCCATGAATCTGGAAACAAGGCTGGCTGCATACATAATATCGGGCCTAGTTGTTGTAAGATACAACAAATTGCCTACTAAATTTTTGTACAGGGTAGGGTCCACTGTAGGGCCTTCATCTTTCTTGCTCAATTTTGTGCCTAGAGGTATAGGGGTTTCTGCTGGATTGCATTCTTCCATGCAGAATCTTTTGATGATGTCTGTTGCATACTTTTTCTGACAGACAAAAATTCTTTTGGCTAATTGATCAACCTCAATCCCCAAAAAATATTTCATTATGCCAAGATCTGTCATCTCAAACTCAGATTGCATGGCATGTTTAAAACTTGTTAACTCAATATTTCCAGTATATATCATGTCATCAACATATAAACATACAATCAAAATTTTACCATGCTGATCAGTTTTGGTGTAGAGAGTTGGCTCATTTTGACTTCTGTTGAAACCACTTTTG
>JASDQU010587732.1:52359-69653 GCA_032191745.1 Picea mariana | reverse complement strand
ACATAAACTTCTTCATCTAAGAAACCATTCAGGAAGGCTGACTTGACATCCATCTGGTATACTTGCCATTTATGTTGGGCTGCTATGGCCAATAGAGTTCTGACAGTGTCTAACCTTGCTACTGGAGCAAAAGTTTCACCATAGTCAGTACCAGGTTGTTGTGAAAATCCTTTGGCAACAAGTCTTGCCTTGTGTTTTTCAATCTGCCCTTTTTCATTGAGTTTAGTTTTGTAAACCCACTTGACACCAATACTTTTCTTGTGACTTGGAAAATCAACAAGATCTCATGTCTTGTACTTCTCAATGGAGTCAATTTCTTGGTTCATGGCTTGAACCCAATGTGGCTCCTTAGCGGCTTCCTTAAAAGATGTAGGTTGACATGACATTAAAGAAAAAATGTTGTGTTGTTCAAAGTCATCCAACTGCTGATGGATTTATCTCAAACTTTGAGTTCTCTGATTTTGAATTTCAGAGGATGAGTCTTTGCTTGAAGTTGAGTTATCCTGAGAATTTTTAGATCGTCCTTGTACCTGCAATCTTGGAAGAACATGTAGAGGTATTTGTTGTCCTAAATTTTCTGTGTTTTCGGAACTGGGCAGCAATGGATTTTGACTGTCCAATTGTTGATTTTCTGATTCATTCCAGAATTGATTTTCCAGAAATTTTACATCTCTGCTGAGAATTATTTTCTTGGAGATTGGATTGTAAAGCCTGCAAGCTTTAGATGTTTCACTATATCTAGTAAAGATACATTTCTCACTTCTATCATCCAATTTCTTCCTTAATTCGGAAGGTATGTGAGTGTATGCTATGCATCCGAATGTCCTTAGATGTGCAACATTTAGCTTTGTCCCACTCCATGCTTCTTGAGGACTTTCATCTTTAGACTTGTGGTTGGAGATCTATTCAAGAGATACACTGAGCATGCTACTGCATCAGCCCAAAAAATATTTGGCAAACTTTTCTCTTTGAGAAGTGTTCTTGCCATATTCATTATTGTCTAATTTTTCCTTTCAGCCACTCCATTCTGTTGTGGAGTATACCTAGTTGTTGTTTGCATGATAATGCCTTGGGATTTGCTGAAATATGCAAATTCATTGGAGTTGTATTCTCCTCCTCCATCAGACCTGAGTGATTTTATATATTTGTCACTCTGTTTTTCAGCTTCTGTCTTGAATTCTTTGAATTTTGCAAAAGTTTCAGACTTGTGTCTGAGAAAATAGATCCAGATTTTTCTGCTGAAATCATCAATAAATGTTAGAAAATAAAAGCTACCACCTATTGACTATGTTTTCATTGGTCCACATAGGTTAGTGTGAACTAGTTCGAGATGTTATTTGGCTTGATTGGATGACTGTAGAAAACTAGTTCTCTTATCTTTTCCAAGTATGCAAGACTCACATGGGGAATTTTGTTCTTTAAAGATGGGAAGACCTTTGACCATGGACTGCTTCTGAAGAAGACTTAGAATCTTAAAGGGTAGATGTTCAAATCTTGTATGCCAAACCATTGTTTCATTCAGGGTGGATGCACTTTGTGCATATGGTTGAATCAAATTGGCAATTCTGAGTGTAAGGGGAAACGTCCTATTCTGAGTCATGTGGATTTCAGAAATCAATTTTGTGCTTGGGGTTTTGTCATATATCTTGCAAGATTCTCCCTCAAAGAGTACCTTATAACCATGTTCAATGAGCTATCCTACACTTAGCAGATTATATTTCAGATTTGGAACATGATAGACATTGTTTATGTCTTTCTTTTCATTTTGTTTAGTAAGAATAGGTACAGTTCCTTTGCCTTGAATTTTGACTAAGGAATCATTTCCAAGTGTAATATCAGATGAGATTGAAGAATCAATGCATNGATTGCTGCATCCACTGTCTAGCAACCAGAGATCTTTAGGTTGTTCTTCAGTCTTGTGGCATGAGAGAAACATACCTTTTGAGGTTTCTCCCGATGATTTGACACATGTGCTCTACTTGAGAGATGATCTGTCTGCTTCTTCCATCATTCAGATTCATAGTGCCCATATTTTTTGTAGTAATAACATTGTATGCTTGATTTGTCATTTGATCTTCTCCCTCTACCTCTTTGAAGTTGAAAATTCTGATTCTGGTGTTGTTGTCTGTGACCTTGAAAATTTTGATGCTGGCTCTGTTGTATGTTACCTCCATTCGAATGTTGGTCACTTATAGTAATCCCTCATCCTTGGTGACCTCTGCCTCTTCCTCTGCCTCTCCCTCTGTTGAAGGAGAATTGAGTTTTGAAGGAATTGGTGATTGACTCATCTGTGAGATGTAGTCTAGTCTCATGTGTCACCAGGGAACCAGTCAGTTCATCTGTTGAAAAACGTGACAGATCCTTGGATTCAAGGATTGTTGTAACAACCATTTCGAATTTATTTGGTAAACTTCTGAGGACTTTCTCAACAATGCGTTGATCAATGATGGCTTCACCAGTCAATCTGATCTGGTTCATGATTCCCATGACTATGGTCATAAACTGATCCACATTTTCAGACTCTGTCATTCGTAAAATATCGAATTGTGTTCTCAAGGTCTGCAGTTTGACTATTTTGACCCTGTCATTGCCTTGGTAGCTGATTTAAGGATGTCCCAGGCCTGTTTTGAAGTACCAGCGCCTGTGATTTTTGAGAAAATCGAATCATCCACAGAATTTTGAATCTGGAATTTGGATTTATTCTCTCCATTCCTTTGTGTTGCACGAGCAGTTCTCTGTTGGTTTGTCATGGCAGAAAGCTCTGTTGGATCTAGTTCCACATATCCAAGATCCACTGGATCCCATCACTCTTGTGCTTGCAAGAACGATCTCATTCGAAGAGACCAAAACTCCTAGTTATTTCCAAAAAGAATCGGACCCTGAATTGGTCCTAAATTGCTAGACGTCGCCATATTTAAAGAATTTGACAAAATAGAAAAAAAATTGTTGGAAAAATTTTGTGTTTACCTGTTTCTTGCACTTAAACTAGGTCTGCTAAATTCTTGCAGGGACTTTGGAACTCTGCGATTCCAGATTTCACGAGTTTTGACTTCGCAATTATGACTTCAGGACTCCGTTATACGAGTCCTCCAAACTCTTGTCTCTCCAACTTCCGGTCGTTGAAACGCCGAAGAGAGATTAACGGCCTTAGATTGGCCCTTAGTCTCCGTTCAATGTGACCATGTGCCTAAATGTTAAAGTGCTACCGGCTTTTCGCGATTCGGAACTTCCTGTTTCTCGATGTCAAGAGTCCTTGACCCTTCATCCTTCCGATCTCCGAAATGTCAATTTGTCGAAATGGCTTTAATAGAAATTAGCCCCAAGGCTATACCTCCAGTCCATGTGACCGCTTCCCATATGACCGCAGTCCTATTTTGGGGTTTTATGATGCAAAGCGCTCGACCTCTTGTCTCTTGGATGGCCGAAATGTCAAAATGACCTTTATCGCATTAGCCCCTTGAGCTATGCCTTGGTCCATATGACCACTACTCATAAGACCACAGTCTTGTTTCGGGGTTTCATGACTTAAGCGCCCGATCTCCTGTCCTCTTGACCCCCAAAATACTGATACGTGGAATGTCGAAATGGCAAAGAGTTCTTCTCCTTTTGGAAAATCTCCCAAAATCCTGGATTGCTGCCACGCGTCTCCTCAATATGGACGGTCCTCCTACGTTTCACAATTTCGCGACTTGCGACCCCTGGTGACACAAATCCTCTATCAACTTGAAACTCCGGTAGCTGAAATACCGATGGTTTCCTCGATCTCCGCCACGTGTCCCAACGAATGGATGGCTGTGATCTTTTCAGGATTTCGGGACTTTCATCGTGGAGTGTCTCGACCTTCGTCAACAAGACCTCCGATATCCCGAACTCCGAAATGCCGAAATTTTGATGGCACTTGGATCTGTTACCACATGTCCTAATGAATGGACGACTGTGATCTTTTCGGGATATCGGGACTTTCGTCGTGGAGTGTCCCAACCTTCGTCAACAAGACCTCCGATATCCCGAACTTCGAAATGCCGAAATTTTGATGGCACTTGGATCTTCTGCCACATGTCTTAATTGATGGACGGTCAAGATGATTTCGGGATTTCGCGTATTGGGGTTTGGAGTGTAGTCTTCTTTGCTCGTCCAACTCCCGATTCCCAATTTCACGATAGCGTTAGATAGATGGCTCACGATCTTTCTCGATCCAACGGTCTAGAATGAATCGGGATTTCACGATTCACGAATTCTCACGACAGCCCTCTAACCTTTACACCCTGTGGGTCAGCGAAATGCCGAGATCTCGCCGCGTGTCCCTTGATGGATGGTCCTAACAATTTCGAGACTTCGCAAGTCAAAAATTTCTCCTGTGTGCTCCAGAGGACTAAGCCTCGTGCACTTTCTCATGAATCCGACGGTTATCGGTCCTCTGTGCAAAATACAACGACTGTAATTCTTTCATCTTTTCTGCGCTCTCCTCGTCCCTTCTGAACTGAATTTTCGCCTCAGATATGATCGCAAGATGGATCTTACGGCTACAATTGCACGTTCTTGGCTGCTTTCATGAGTTCTTTGCTATTATTGCAAAGATTATCTCCTGCGAAAGAAAATTCATGAATCTTTCACAGATTTGAAAGAATTACATGAATTCTTTGAAGCATTTTGTTCTCTGCAACAATCTTTGACGGATTTGAGAGAATTCCCAAAATTCTTTAAACGATTCTGCCTTTTTCAACAATCTTTCACTCATTTGAATGAATTTCTTTGAATTCTTCAAATGTTCCTGCCTCTTGCAGTGCTTCTTTGTGAATCTTTGACGAATCTGAAATTGTTCACGAATCTTTAAACTTTCTCCTTCTGTAGTTTCTTCTTCGTCGATCTTTTTGAGCATATAGCACTCTGCTTCCTCGTGTGAGCTTCCTACAATGATCTTTTGAGCGGATGGTGGACAACTCTCCAAGCCTTGTGAAAAAGTTGTGTCCCGTGCTCTAGATGTCGATTTAAGCTATGCCCTGTGAGGATCGTGTTGCTCTCCAGCCTGTGTGAAGAGGCTTACTGTTGAAGCTCCGATACCATGATAAATTGTGAAGCAAGAAATGTAGAGAGAAAGAATAGAGTAGAAATAGTATTCAATATATTGAGAATGTAAGGAGAAAGTACAATGAGAAGAGTTAATGAAGAAGTGATGTGCAAAAGGAAAATAGTTGAGCTAAATAGGCTCAAGCAAATCAAGAAAAGAAAGTATAGCTGGCCAAGACAGTTGACAGTGTATAGTCAGCTTGTTGAGGTTACATTATATTTAACATTTACAAATATAGAATTCCCATGGCGGTCAAGCTTGAAAAATAGGTATAAGTCTTCGCATTATTCATGTTCTCCTCCCAGCCAAGGATTATGATATCATTGTATCTCATGATCTCTAGAGGCACCAGGATTCTCTAGTCATCCTTGTACAGACTATAGAAGACGAATCTCACATCTATTCTCGCTAGCGGTGTGGATTGTATTTCGTAGACCATGCGAAGTAAATGCCTTCTCTCATACAAATCTGGACGAGTTAGGACTCCGATCAAAATGTTGAAGCAAGGATCATGATCAGGCCTTATCTCCACTGGAGACAGTCACTTGTTTTGTTGGATTCAACATATGCAGGGCAGGTGCAGTTGATGAAGATCTGGGCTTCTCGAGCGTTGATGATAGACGAACTTTCATTGTCCGTTTTTACAACAATGATGGAATTTGAATTTACGAACTTTCATTGTCTGTTTTTACAACAATGATGGAATTTGAATTTGCAATCCCTGACTGATGCTCTCTGGCCCACGTTGTATTGCTGAGGAGTATTTCGTGTCAAATGAAAAGATTAAGCAAAGATAGAATTGATGCAACACACTACACTATTTATGTGTATTCTATTAGTATGAACATGTATAGTTACACAATATGGTTACAAGACGATACAGAGTGAGTTACCAACTCCTATAACTGTAAACTAACTAACTAACTAGTTAAGGATGTAATTAGGTATTTTCCTTAACACTTCCCCTTAATTACATCTGGGGAAAACTATCACTATCACCAGCATCCAATGCAATAATGCAATAGACTTCACACTCCCTCTTAAACAAAACTTGGTCCTGATTCGAGATTAATATCTCACATTTCCCCTGTTAATCAAAGATGCAAATTCTTCGATACAATCATCAAGTTAGCATACGAGTAGACACCCTTGTATCTACCAAAGTGGACTTCATACCACATTCCTTTACCAAAGTGGACTTAACACCACATTCCGTCACCAAAGTGGACTTAATACCACATTCCTTCATCAAAGTGGACTTAATACCACATTCCTTCTGGCCAGTGCCTCAAGCTACTCGAAACCAAGGATAGTTGTGATGTATCATGGTCAGTGCTTCATGCTGCTTGAAACCAAGGATACATGATACATGATCACATATTGACCTATGTAGGCCTGATTTAATCAGGGCTTACTGAACATGGGGAACAAAGCTTGCCTATAGCAAATCTCACAACTTCTTACAAATGGGACCAAAAAACTTACTAGAGTGTCTACTGGGGTGTCAGGTACAACCGAACATGCACCCCTTAGATTACAACAATTCATTTCTTATGTATTTGTTGATGAATGAAAAAACCAAAAAAAAATTGTTGCATGTCTTTGCCCATCTTTCTTCTTTGCGACTTTCTTCATGCAGTTTTTACTGCTCAATAATGCGGAAACGTTGTCCATAAAATGGCTCAACGTCAATGATTCTTTCTCTTCAAAAATAGAAGAGTCAATAATGATTCTTGCTCTTCAACAATAGACGAGTTGTCTTGCAGCTTCTTCTCCCTAGAAGCCTTGATCTTTTGTCTTGCAAACAATTCGCTTCATGGTGACTCTTCTTCAGCGTAATCTACTTCTTTGATTCACTGATATTGATTCTCGCCTAACTGGAATTTCGATTCACTGATATCGATTCTCGCCTAACTGGAATCTGCTTCTTCGGTTCAGTGAAGTTGCTTCACTCTTTGCAAATTTCTTAATAAAAATCAAAATAAATCTCATCACCATGTGTTTTCCTCTTGAATTTACCTGTCTTGGATTTCCATATTCTCTTAGCATTTGTTAGAGTAGCTAATTCTAACAAGCATCCGTATTGAGTTAGCTAAGCTCAATACCTTTTTACATTTCAAATTCCAAGACATGTAAAAATTAAATTCTCATAAACCCCTCATCAACATATTTTCATTTTTTTAATGAACATTAGTATCTCCCACATACTTTCATATCTCCCATATACTTTCATAGTAATAATCTTATATATCCAAATACATCCCATCACATATATTTCAATTCAATTTTAAAATTCAATATCTTCACTAGTGGAATAGTCGTACTTCCTCCTTATAATGATTTCCAATACTTTTTAATATATATAATTGTTGGGGACTTACAATGATTTCCAATCATTGCAAAATGACTTCAGTCTTCATCGGGTTTGAATCTCAGCAACGAGGAGATCTTTGCATAAATAATGCACAACCATTTTTCACAGAAGTTCTAAGAGAAAAAATGAATGGAAATTTAAGTCTTTACGAGCTTTACCAAATCGTGGCTTCCCATGGCTAGCTTCTTGGTGAACCAAATCGCAGCGGATGGATCCATAACACCCTTGAAAAATTCAACAAACAATCGACCAGCTTTGGCTTTCTCTGCGCATTTTCCTCAGTGAGTGAAACCCTCGATGGCATCCTTTGACTGGAGATGGCATACTTCACCTGCAAGGAATTCCAACCGAATTTTTCAACTCAACAATTCATCGGCTTCATATCTTTTGTATGTGCAGGAAGGCTCTCCATCACTGACTTCCCTTCCTTTGCTATGTAGAAGCAAAAGTAGTTTCAAGATCAAATCCTCTTCTCTCAAAGGGAGATACTTTCATAATAATAACTCTGGGTCTCTGGGCCCTCCAGTGATGGAGTGAGGCCCAGACCCGCTCTGATACCATGAAAAGATTAAGCAGAGATAGAATTGATGCAACACACTACAATAATGATGTGTATTCTATTAATATGAACATGTATAGTTACACAATATGGTTACAAGACGTTACAGAGTGAGTTACCAACTCCTATAATAGTAAACTAACTAACTAACTAGTTAAGGATGTAATTAGGTATTTTCCTTAACACTAAAGCAAAGAACAGTACTCCTGCGCACATTATGGATGTGGAGGACCTGGGCAACGGGGAACTGATGATATCTTTCCTAGTTTTCATGGCCCCTCAACAAACATATTGAGGAGATGAACCTTTGTGATTCAGTTGAAATGGCACATTGCAAAGCGCCAGATGTAACATAGGGAATCGTGTAATTATGTATACAATAATATAATAATTGCATCATAAGCTATCTTGGACTTCGCTTTCTTCCTCCTCCCATTGTAATTGCGACGGTTTGCTTTGCTCCGCTCATCAACTTGATGATGCTTCTCTCTTTTCGAGATTTTGCTTATTACGAAGTCGTTGTATAGAATACTAAATAGAGTAGTCTAAACTTTCTATTTTTTTTTTTTTATTTTTTTTTGTCATTTTTTTTGTTTGATTTTGCTTGAAATATGGTGATGAATGGTTGGATTTGCATATTTGAGTGGTTAAGTTTGCATAATTCGAGCATCCCCGGTTTTTCAGCAGGTTGAATCCATTTATACATTCAAAAAAAACAATTTGAACAACAGAAAATAAAGATTTTGTCCAAATTTACATCTCTGGATTCTCAATTCCTACCAAAATAACCCAAAAAAATAAAACTTTAACCAACGCCTACTCTAAATTAGAGAGTACCAAGTTGTCAATGGTATTTCGACCCATATCAATTCAGGGATTGTACAAGATGGCGAGTTACTCAAAATATTTGTAGTGCCACCAACAACACACATTCAATTATGCCATGAACTTTGCATGGTTCGTTCAACATGGAATTGTTATTGATAAGCATCTGAAAGCGATATTTAGTTGGCACATAACTATATATTGATAAGCATCTCAAGTGATATTTGGGAGGTGTTGGGTTTAGTAATTATATCGTACCTCCATCGAAAAGTTGGAGTTCCCATGCCTTTAGGTCTTAGTAATTCGCAAACAATGCCTGGCTTGCTTTGTGTTGTTTTCCATGGTGTACCTGCGAGCACGAAAACAATTTCAAGGCACATGCAAACACTAAAGGATTATCACATTGCTTCGATTTTGGAGTCGCTTGTCAATCAAAGAGGGTATCTTCAATGAATTGGATATATTATCAAAATGGGTTGTCTAGTTGTTTTAAGAAATGGTTTTTTTTTGTAGGAATCCAAATACAAATTTATACAAATCACTATTTTTTTGTTGTTCAAAATCATTTATGAATGTAGAAATAGATTTAGCATGCTGAAAAACTTATGGAGCACTCTTATTATACAAAAATAATTACTCAAATCTATGAATCTAACAATAATTTAACACTCTCAATTTTCGCCATTAGAAAAAAGAAAAATTCCAAAAAAGAACCATTACTTATAAAATCAAACCTTTATAAAGAAAAATGATCTTACTCAATGTTGAACAATAATTTTAAAAGGTTTAATCCAAAAAACCTTTTAATAATATATAAAAGAGGCCACCTCAAACATAAATATATTTTATAAAATATCCATCCATGAAATAAAACTTTTCTTTATAAATAAATTCACCTCACCTTATAATTATTCACCTTCTATTTAAAAAAAACATCCTCCACTCTTATGAGATCCTTTAAAAAAAGCAATATCTTGTGCTTAATTTAAAAATCAACTGTCATATAAACCATAACTTCAAACCTTGTAATTTTTCAGAAGAAAAAACACATGCGAATACAGAGCGTTGTTTTCTTTATTCGGCGCTCTCCACAAACAAATAGAGGGGCGTTGTACCACTAATCAGCGCTCCCTGCAGGCAGAGACCTCAGCGTTGATGCACAAGTCAGCGCTCCCGTGGACATTTCCAGCAAAGCGTGCGTCCGTCTCTCTTCAGCAAATCCATGGTTCATTCATCAAGGCATTTCCTCTCTCCGAGCTCTGATACCACTTGTTGTAATTGTAAATGCGGAAAACATAATCACACAGATTATAAAAATAGAGATTTCATGTGGTTCACTCAAACATTGAGTTAAGTCCACCAAGTAAAAATATAATCTGCTCATTTTATGTGGTTCACTCACACACCTTTCACCATTTCCTCAATTCCCTTTCACCATTTCCTCAATTTCCTTTTATGTCTCTAAAAACTTACATCAATAACGAACAGAATTAGATTAGTTACATAACTATTTTCTAAACTTGCGGGTTCATACTAAATTCGTTGATTTGGTTGAACAGAGTACTACAAAATAAGCTCCACTAAATCTGCTCATTTCTACATAATGGCATATTCAACATCCACCAACCAAAAATTAAAACTGAAAAATTCAAAAATTTGAATAATAAACTTTATTTAAAAAATAAATAAATTTTAAAAATATTTTCAAAAGGAATTAAGTAATTGTTTGTAAAATCGTTTACCAGACTCCAAAATGCAAGAACTAATAAATCATAATGCATCAGTTAATATGCTGTCACCTTTTTCCCAATGAAAGTTAACCCGTTGGAAACCCACCCCAATACTTCTCCACATAGTGGATGATATGGGAATGGAAAGCAACAACGCAAAAGACTCGTAGCCAAGCTTGAACTCATAAATAAGCGGTTGCCTTGGCCTGACACAAGGACTAATAAAGTGGTTTCATTTCAAATTGCTTTGATCATGATCAAATAAATGAAATATCTTCGAATTTGATAATCTGTTTTTCCAAATTTGAATATGATCAATCTCTTTGTCCAAATTTCAATTTTTACGAATCCGAAATCATGAATAAATTCTGACAAGAGGAAACCATGAAAAACAAAAAATCTTAAGTTGAGGAAATTTCAACGACCAAATTTAACCAAAATCATTCCAAAATACGCAATATAATCAAAGGCCACAACATCAAGCATGCAATAAGCATACACTCATAAACAATTAGAATTTTATTGAGATGTATATATAACCAAATTGTTACAGGATTTATAATCTTACAATTAATGAGAAACCCAACTTTCTTCTACAAACCAAGTTATTCCTCATCGACATCGCCCATTCTCCTCAAATCACTTTCCCGGTTTCCAAACCTAAAAATTTCAATCGACCCGAGATCTCCAATGAGATGATACAACTTAGACTGATTAACCGCTGAGGTGACATTGAAGTATTTCAGCACTTGAAACCACGTTTCCCTGTCCTTCAGCTTGTGAACTGCAATAGTATCAGGAATCAAGTCGTGGGCGCAGGCGGGAATATCACTTCCAGGAAAGTTATACATGGCGGGTTTAGCATTGAATCTATTCTTGCCCTTCTTCCCTTCATTCAACCAGATCCCAATAAGCATATCCTCGACCCCGTCGTTCTTATTCCTGGCGATGGGAGAATTCTGAATCCATTCCACCAGATCCCAAGAGAGAGCATACCCCATGCCAGCCATAGCATACCCCATGCCAGCCATGTATTCCCTGAAGGGATCCTGGCTCTCACAGGAAATAACGAAGCCATAGTAAGTGTCCTCCCTGGGAAGAGGCCTCAGCGACTCGGCCAACTTATCATATCGAAAATAGATATCGCCATCCACCTTCATGACATAGTCGTAGCGAAGTCCCATGGCGGGCAGGCTTGAAAAATAAGTATAAGTCCTGCCATTATTCTTGTTCTCCTCGCAGTCCAGGATTATGATATCATTGTATCTCATGATCTCCAGAGGCACCAGGATTCTCTGGTCGTCCTTGTACAGACGACAGAAGACAAATCTCACATCTATTTATGTAGAAATGAGCAGATTTACCAAGTTATGATCGATTGTGTACCTTCCCCTAAGCGCGATAAGGCAATCAATGGTATTTCGAGCCATATCAATTCAGGGCTTGTACCCGATGGCGAGTTCCTCAAAAAATTCGTGGTGCCACTAACAGCACACATTCAATTATACCATGAACTTTGCATAGTTCGTTCAACATGGAATTGTTTTCCATGTTGTACCTGCGAGCACGAAAACAATATCAAGGCACATGTGGACACTAAAGGATTATCACATTGCTTCGATTTTGGTGTCGCCTCTCGATCAAAGAGGGTATCTTCAATGAATTGGATAGATATATTATCAAATCTATTAATCTAATAATTTCTTGCTGGGCAAATGTCTCAGAAAAAATCTTCATTTCTTAGAATGTTTAGGCTATGGCTTATCAAAATATGCAGATAACATTGCTATTGTTTTCCAAGTTTTCCAACACATCCTGCCTAAGTTGTAAGTTTAATATGCACACACTTTTAGGTATATGTTGGGTCTCTTCATTCTTATCTATACAAATGAAACCCCTTTCATATATTTTTATTCATTCAGATTTATTCATATTAATAAATTATTCTCTATTAGTATGAGGATCATTCATAATTGGAGTTGATACTGGATCTCCGAGTTGATCCCCATATCTTTGAGTTGATCCCCGAATCTCCATATGGTAGGGGCTTATGCCCTTGAGCAGGTGTATACCTATCCTGTTGTTTTTTTGGTGGACTTCCTTGTTGTTTCTTGTCTGAGAACCCGTTGTTCTCCTTTTTCTCTGTTCTTCTAAGCCCTCAGTAAGGATCGATCGACTTCAACATCTGTGTTATGGGCGTTTTCTCCATCCAACGCTCGTTTTTAGAAAATTCCATGCAATCCTTTTGAGTGAAGAAGATCCCTCGCTTGCCATTCAGTTTCAAATCAAGGTGGAAGTGAAGTGGGCAGAAGCAAAGGAAAAAACAGAAAAGAACAGACAAACTAATTTTTATTGCTATATCAAAACGATTACAACTGCCTCATATTTATAGAGGTCTTTGGAAGGATCTTGAGAATCCATAGAGAGAGTTCTCGGAGCGGGAAACATCTAGAAGCGTCGGTGGATATGTCGGTGGAGGAACGGTCACTGGAAGTTGGTGGAAGTTTCGATGGTTGGTAGAAATTAATTCATCCAACACTCCCCCCTAATTTCTACTACTAATTACATCAATATTTATAATTCCCAAAGCTTCTCTCGAATACTCAAATTGGTTCTGTGCTAAAACCTTTGTAAATATGTCTCCAAGTTGCTCCTTTGATCTGCAATGTTGTAGGATGAGTTCTCCATTGTTGACAAGTTCTCGAATCAAGTGATATCTAGTGTCAATATGATTTGTCCTCTTGTGAAAAACATGATTCTTTGATAGCAAAATGGTGGACTTGTTGTCACAATAGATTTTAGTAGGCTCCTCTTGATTATGCATTAGATCCTTCAATATTCTTCGCATCCAAACTACTTGACATATTGTTGATGTACCTTCTACATACTCTGCTTCTGCTGATGAGATTGTCAATATTGGTTGTTTCTTTGATTCCCATGCCACAACTCATGTTCCAAGATGAAATGCATATCTAGATGTGCTCTTTATGTCATCAATACTCCCTGCAAAATCACTATCTGTGTATCCAACCAACTGCAAATTATTTGAAGTAGAATACAGTATGACATGATTTATAGTTCCTGCAATGTATCTTAATAACCTTTTTTATGCTTGCCAATGTGAATTCTTTGGTGAGTCCATGAATCTATAAATCAAACTGACTCCATACATTATATCTAGCCTAGTCATTGTGAGATACATCAAACTTCCAACCAATTTTCTGAAAATGGTTAAATCAAAATCCATCTCATTTTGTTCTCTACTTAGTTTTGTGTCAATTGCCACAAGTGTAGAAACTGGACTGCAATTTATCATTCTAAACCTTTTTAAAACATATTTTGCATATTTACTTTGACAAATGAAAATTCCATTATCATTTTGTATGACTTTAATGCCAAGAAAATATTTAATTAACCCCAAGTCTTTCATCTCAAATTTCTTCCTCATTGTTGATTTAAACATATCAATGGAGAGATTACCTGTATAGATCAAACAATCAAAATCTGACCTTGTTCATTGACTTTGGCGTATAATATAGGCTCACTAGTGCTTCTTATGAATTCATTTTTTATCATTTATGAATCTATCATGCTATACCACACTCTTGGTGCTTGCTTCAATCCATAAAGTGCCTTCTTCAACTTGTAAACCTTGTCTTCTTATTCTTTTACTTCATATCCTGGTGGTTGTTGCACATAGACTTCTTCTTCTAAATTCAAGAAGGTTGATTTGACATCCATTTGATAAACTTGCCAACTGTGTTGAGCTGCAATAGCTCCTAATTGTGTCAAGTCTTGCTACGGGTGCAAATGCTTCATTGTAATCAACTCCATATTCTTGTGCAAATCCTTAGCTTCTAATCTTTCCTTATATTTGTCAACTTCTCCATTTGTCTTATATTTAGTTTTATAAACCCATTTCACACATATGCATTCTTTCTCCTTAAGTAAATCAACTAGATCCCATGTATCTTTTTTTTAATAGATTCCATTTCATCATTCATTGCATTAATCCAATGTTCTTCCTTAATTGCATCCTCAAAATATATAGGATCTTGAGTAAATAGAGAAAAATTCGATTGCAAATCTATCTTATCTCCTTGACCATATTTCTTGCAAGCTTCTAGTCTTTTTGCCTCTTAATCTTGGTCTTAATGATTCAAGTGTAGGATTTGAGTCATAACTTACTTGTGGACTTGATGTTTCTCTTTGCTCAACTTGCCTTTGTGAGTTTTCTTCTTGTGGAATTCTTGATGGTATTCCTCCTTGCTCATTTGATTGTTCTCCTTGACTTTTTTCTCTTTGTTCTTCATATAGTATTGTTGTGCCTGTAATTGTCTTGTCTATATTGCCATCCCATGATTCTTCATCTTTGAATACAACATCTCTACTTACAATGACTTTCTTAGTTATATGATTAAACAACTTATATGCCTTATATTGTTCATCATAACCAATAAAAATGCATTTTTCACTTTTATCATCAAATTTACTCCTTGTTTGTTTAGGCACATCTGCATATGAAATCCAACCAAATACTTTAAAATGAGAAACACTATGATTCTTAACACTCCATGCTTGTTGAGGAATCATGTCCCTCATAATCTTTGTTGAACTCATGTTCAATATATAAACTGCACAAGCTACTGCTTCAGGCCAATATTCATTAGATGGATTCTTGCCTTTCAACATTCTTCTTGCCATCTCCATTATTGTACGATTCTTCCGTTCTGCAACACCATTTTGTTGAGGTGTATAGCTTGTAGTGAACTGCTTCTTTATTCCATGATACCTGCAATACTCCAAAAACTCATTTGACTTGCATTCTCCTCCTCTATCTGATCTCAATATCTTAATGGATAGGCCACTCTGTTTTTCAAACAATGCCTTGAATTCCTTAAACTTGTCAAATGTTTCAGATTTGTGTTTGAGGAAATCAACCCATGTTTTTCTACTATAATCATCAATGAATGTTAGAAAATATATGCTCCCCCTAATGATGGTGTTTGCATTGGACCACATAAATCTGTATGCACAATTTCTAAAGGTTCCCAAGCTCTATATGACATTTCTTTTGGAAATCTTTTCCAATGTTGCTTGCCCAAAATACAACTTTCACATGAACTTATTGGTTCTTGAATAGGTGGTAAACCTCTTACTATTTCATTTCTTTGCAACAAACACAATCCTTTGAAGTTTAGATGGTCATACCTCAAGTGCCTTACCCATGCTTGATCTTGACTTGATGCCTTGAAACTTGCTCCAATCTTCTCCATCATTTCACTTTTCATGTGAAGTGGGAGCATTCTGTTGTTTGTGATTTTAATCTTTGCAATCACCATTTTACTAGGAGGAATATCAAGTATAGTGCATACATTATTCTCAAAAGCAACTCTATAACCCTTTTGAGTAAGTTGTCCCACACTTATGAGATTATGCTTCAAACCAAGTACAAAATAAACAACAGGAATAGTTTTATTTCTGGTCTTTGTTATTACATTAATTGCACCTTTTACCGTGACTTCTACAATGTTATCATTGCCCAATTTAATTTGTGATTTAACTGATGTATCCAAATCCTCAAACAACTCTTTATTTCCAATCATATGGTTACTACAACCACTATCAAGAAACCAAATTTTACTTGCATTCTATTTAGCTACATGACATGTAATAAACAATGTCTCAGAACTACTCTCAGGAAAATTTGCATTCTTCTTTCTCATATATGCTTGTTTCTTTTGGCATTCATTTTCAAAGTGACCATGCTTCTTGCAGTAATAACATTGAATCTTTGATTTTTCATACCTTTGTGATGCCTGATTGTTATTGCTTTCCCTTGAGCTGAAATTTTGATATCTCCTTCATCTTGGGTCTTGATTCTTTCTTTCTTCTCTTTGAAAAATATTTCTTCCTCTTCCTCTTCCTTTGAATCCTGGATTTCCTCTTCCTCTGCCTCTACCAAATGTCATGTGTGTTTTGAATGCATGCTCTAATGAGGCATTGTCATTCATGTTCAACCTATCTTCATAATTTGTCAAGGAGCCAACCAACTCATCCATAGAATATGTAGTCAAATCTTTAGATTCCTCAATTACCACAACAATTGCATCAAATTTTCTAGGCAAACTTCTTGAAACAAACTTCCGATCTGCTAGCTCATCATCATTTTGTCTTATTTGATTAACCAAATCTGTAACACGATATGTAAATTGATCTATTGAATTAGAATATTTCATTTGCAAGCTTTCAAATTATCTTCTAAGTGCTTGGAGTTTGGAAATTTGTGCCTCACTAGTGCCTTGATATGATGTCTCTAGAATGTATCATGCTTGCTTGGTTGTAGTGGTTGGTTTAATCCTTCCAACAAATGAATCATCTCAGGCTTGTCCAATTATCTACAAAACCCTTTTATTCTTTTACCTATTTTCATCAAGCTTTTTCTTTTCATCAACACTCAAAATAAACTCATCGTGTGGTTCAGTATAACCAATCATTACTATATTTGATAGCTCATATGAATCAAATGCTAATTTCATTCTAAATGCCAAATTATCATAATTTTTCCCAACAAATATTGGAATCATAAGTTGTTGATACATTCCTGATGTCATTCTTTAAAAAATTCAAGCCCCCAAAAAAACCATTCAGCAAAATGGGCGAGAGATTATAGTAAAAGAGGGTGAGTGCTCTTTACAAATCTTCTTGGAATTTCTTCCTTCCCAGCTCCCTGCTCCC
>JASDQU010587730.1:37507-49012 GCA_032191745.1 Picea mariana | reverse complement strand
TCTACAAGAGGAATCTTCTAGAAGTAGAACCTTCTAAGAAGTCCTCTTACATTTATTATATCTAACTACTCATTTATTATATCTAACTACCATAGTGGGCCTTATTTAATAATATAGTGGACCTAGTCCACCTTACATTGAATGACCTCCACTATTATCACTATGGGCCCTCTGGCCCCCCCCCCACTACCTCTCTAACTACCTTACAAATTCAATGGAAGGAGACTCGCTGAAAGGAGAGAATTAAGGAATCTCTCATCATCCAACATGAGATACAAAGCAATATCTTGATTATTAGAAGGATGTTGGATGAATAGGATGTTCATGAACCAACGACCATGTGTTCCCCTCGCATGCACCAGATGTAAGTAGTGCACAAGAGAGACCCTTTGAATAGCAACCAATAAGGAAGATTGTCGACAAAGGCGAGGAAACCACCAATAATGCTAATGGAATCCAAGACACTACATGAATCCCAATGTGTGAATAAATGTATTATTGTTGAACACAATGGAAAACCCCCCAGTCAGCGACCAATGAGGAAATGTCATATGTTGAGTTCAAGGTTACCTACTCATAATGAAATTTAGCCCAGGGTCCACGATAGGACAACAACTTCATATGACTCTAAGATACATTGAGGGTATGGTTGACATGCAAAGTCAAGAGTTCTGAGATATAGTCGAAACAGGCTTATAGAATTCCTTTGAACAAGAGCATGAGACATATGGATAACTCAGGAAGCCTAGACTTGATGATAAAAATTTGTGATGCAGGAAGCATCAACAAAATCTCCATAGGGACTAGAAGAATAAACAGTTGGAGGAGTAAACTCTAAGTAATGAGCTCAACTTCCTAAGGTCATGCTAAACCCAAACTTTGGATAAAAATGGACTCAAAAATTTGTTCTCTGTTCAAAGGTGACGCTACCGTTGTTGATATGAGATAATATTATTTCCCCCCCTGTCTTTTTTTTTGTTTTTTCAAAGGAAAATAAATGTTATGATATAGGAGAGGAAACGAGTGTCACGAGAAAGCAGCTGGTTCCATGCAACGGAACATACCTATGCTCAATGCAAGGAAGTGCATGCGAGGTATGGACACTCAGGGGGATGTTTCCTCTAAGGGTACAGGGTGTCAAGATGCAAAGGATATATGGAAGGCACTGCTTGGCTAGTGATGCAAATTGTTGAGGTAAGAGGCTTATAACGAGAAAGTGATAACTAACAATAGACTCAATAATGCAAGAAGGATGATGGAATGCAATTACAACTTAACTCCAAAAAATGTCATTTTTCATAGATTTAGTCCTCTAGGTCCAAAAAGTATAAAATAATACCCAAGGGAACTATTCTAGCCAATGGTGACTAGAGTATTTATTTTTCGTAAGTAGTCTACTTGGTCCAGAAAAGGGTTAACCTTATACCAAATAGAAGTCCTTTCAAAACCATTTAACGAGTGCGAAAGAGACAAGTTCACTCGACAATCTTTCCATTTTTTCGAGAGTCAAAAAAGAGCTTAACCAAGACTCGAGGGGATTCCCATAGGTAATGATCAGAATTCTTGTGAGTAAGAAAATGGGGTTCGAACGCAAAGTCATATTGAGACTATAAGGAACTCCCAGTCCTATGGAATAACTTTTGCATGGGCACCAAATGACACAAAGGTTCTAACTAGGGCACCCATGTTTGGTAAGCCTCTACCACTTAATATTGACACTTCTAGTAGTAGTGAGAAGGTTCTATGTCGCTAATAAATGTGTTCGTACCTAGGGTGTATGGATCACAGTCATAGGATGATGCAAGAATGAAAAACAAAGTAAAAACATATCCTATATATCGATGAAAGAATACATCTGTCGAAGGCATGAACGGTACGGCACTGGAAACCATAAAAAATCATGGACAAAAGGTCAAAAAATAGCAAAGAACTATAGAAAATGGGTAAAAAAGTTCTAATAATAGTAAAAATAAAACATTTTACCATACCATTTGAGTTTTTTCACCCACAAGTGCATTTTAGGCCATTTTTCCCACGATCTTCAAGTGTTGATTGAAAGAGCTACGATCAATGGAATAAGAAACCGTTTGGACCAAGTAAGTGCCCATCCCCTCCCCTTCAATTTTAATGGTTTAAATTTCAGTTTTAGTCTCCATTTTTTAGTATAAGAGGGTGTTATATGGAAACTAGGGTGTACACGGGTGATAGATCATCGGATCTCGTATACGACCCCATATACGCGGGAAAAGTGAAGCCTGCACGCATATATGAAGCCCTATATACGATTGTTATCAAGTTATCCCACGTACAAGTCCGTGAACAAGATTTTGAAAGGGTTTTAACTCAAAAAATGGTTTCTCCTTTGCAGGATGGTTATTTAATGGAGGGAAAGGGAGCATGAGGAGATAGATGCAGTAGTGGGAAGATATGCAAGGGCCCAACAAGATTTAAAAATGTGTGGCCTTTATAAATTTTGGGCTCTCAAAGGAATGAGGGCTCAAGTGAGGTTACTCCAATTACTGGTAAACTATTGGGATCCAGAGACAGATTCTGTCAATCTCAATGTGAAACCATTGAGGATTGAAGTGGAAAATATATACATTATCATAGGATTGTCTCGTCGGGGTGAGGTAGTGAATCTCAAGGCCCAAGGGGATGGTGGCGTTATGACTATAGAGGAGTACATTTCCACCCACTGTGTTGTAGACATAGATAAAGTAAGTATCCAACTCCCTATCAGGGCGATCGAGATATCATTGTGCTTGTACTCACATAGATTTTGAGGTCTACCTCATTGCACTAGGAATCAAGGCCACTCATGTTCTATGCAATGGAGTGTTTAAGACCCACTGTTTATGAATGGTGTACCTCACTGCTGGCTAACATGAAGATCCGGTTGATGGATTGCAAACAAAGGCAAATGAGAAATTTTGGGTTTGCATCCATACTTTGTAATTTTTTCTTTGAGAGGGTTCCAGGTTTGAGCCCTAGAGTAAAGATTATTCCACATGGACTTGTGATCCAGCCATCTCATGGTGGACCGACATGATGAGGCAGCTAGGAGGTGGTAGTGTGCCAACCCCCTACAATGATGAGTTATTTTTCTGGTGGTGCTAACAAGTCATAGCCATTGATGATTATCCTTATAGAGGGATCGACTATAGAGGGGATCCTGACATGCCTTTGCCACCAAGTTTCACCTACGTTGATATTGGTAAGAAATGTTTTTATATATTTCATTTTTTGTGTTTTTCAATTTTGATAAAGGAAAAAGAAAAAACACAAATATTTTTGCAACGACCAGAGGGATTCCCACAACATTGGCAAAGGGATCGAGAAGATGAGCTAGTGGGTGGGGACGCAGAGAGAGTGCTACCGAATGTGTAGGGGAATCTATCTCTATTGACACACATGATTCCTATGATTCAAGTGGAGGATTTTCCAGAGGCGATGCAGCAGCAGGTGGTGGGTGTACCTTCTTCGTGGTTGCGACTCTTCCAGCGTCTTGCAAACGTCATAGTCTGCTATCATGATACGCATTTGGCACCACAAGCATAGATTCCATGGTCATGCTATGTACTGGCCATATATGTATTTTGAGGGTGTTAACCCCATCTTGTACTAAGACACCATATTTTTTGAACTTGAAAGGATGAAATATAAAAAAAATCGGTCTTCATCTTTACTTATATATGTTACAATGTGTAAATGTAAGAATGTGTTTTCTTTGCTTAGTTATGTGACAAATTCCAATCTTAAATATAATTATCATATGCATCAGATACATGATTAGAACTTCTAGGGATGTGATTATAAGTAAGAAAATCAAAGTATTGTTCCAAAATTCATACCCGTAGGAATAATCGGAGTAGAGTAGGATCTCACCCAAGATAAATTCCATTCGACTAACTGAGAGTCCAGGCGAACTTATAAATATCAAACACCATGTGAAATGGGATTGCGTAATAGCTCTAGAACAATGCTATACTCAACCACATTATTCATTGATGGTTCCATACAAATGCCACCCGAAGACACCAGTTGGCCCTCGGGTTAGTAAATGACCTAAGCGGTGGGAGCCGTGTTCTGCGTATGACGATTGGCACCGTCCTCGAATCCTAAGTAAACCGAAGAATCTGTTGACATCTGCCAACCAAGGGAAAACTCGATAAGAAAGTCGATGACACAAAGGAAAAGATAAATAAGTATATACACTAAGATACACTGGTATACAAAGGTCACGCCCAAGTTTGAGGGCTCAAGTGTAATACCTTTTAAGGTAGAGCCCATTTCTGAGCTCATCTAGAATATTCCCTTCATAATCTTATAATTTGTAGGCTCCTTTCTCTAAGAGACATTGCACGATATAAGGATTGTGCAACATGGGGTTGAACTTACCTGCCCCCAGTGGTTCTTTGGCGTGATCATAAAGGAGAACCAAGTCACCCTCAACATACTGTCGGGGACAGACAAACTTATCGTATCGAACCTTAACACATCATTTATTCACTTCGATATCCATAGCAGCATCTTGACGCTGATCATCGAGGTGCTCCAAGTGCACGAGACGTTCTTCAAGATCGGATGTGTCAGGTAAGAGCTCAATTGCCAACTTAAGGGAAGGGATTTCACATTCAATGGGAAGAATCGACTCCATACCATGTACTAACTGAAAAGGAGAGAAACCAGTGGAAGTATTTATCATGGTTCGGTATACCCAAAGCGCAAGGTAAAGCATCATATGCCAGCCATATTTGTTTTCACTAAAAAATTTTTGCAAAATGGTCTTGAGAGATTTATTCACCGCCTCTACTTGTTTATTTTCCTAGGGATAGTAAGGGGAAGAATGATCGTGCTTGAACCCCAGTTTTGATGTTAACTCTTTCATCATTTCATTCTGAAAGTGACTTCCATGATCAGTGACAATCTCTCTTGGGATTATGAACCGGGATCTAATCTGGTTGAATACGAAGAATGTTGCAGTCTTACCGTTGGATTTAATGGTAGGCATGGCCTTTGCCCATTTAGTAAATTAATCCATGGCCACAATAATATGTTGGTGACCCCCAGCCGAAGCTAGGTTACAGTCCATAAAATCTACCCCCCACTTGGTGAAGGGATTGATGATGACGATTGGGTGAAGAGGGGTTGGGTGTGAGCACATTTTCTGAGCGAACACTTGGCAAGGGTGACACTTCTTGACTACTTTGACACAATCTTTAAAAATTGATGGCCAAATATAACCGGCTCACAAAATATTTTGGGTTTTCGTAAGCCCAGATAAACGACCACCACATGCCCCACTGTGACAATCATTGAGAACAACCTCATCTTCCTCGTGATTCAAGCAACAGTGTAAAATATTATCTACCCCTCGACGATACAGAGTGTCACCGATAATAAGGTAGTTTTTATCTTAATGACGTATACATCATCAATCATCTCTCGATAGAGTGTCGTCAATAATAAGGTAGTTTTTAGCCTGATGACGTATACGTCGTCGATCATCTCTCAAAATGTCTCCATACCAGGGGTCTGAAGATGATATTAGGAAAATATGTTCATCCACGAATGAATCGTCATGAAAAATTTCCTCATCTAGTCGAGGGAAGTTTGATATCAACTCAGAAAAAACTAGTGATTTCTTAGATTTCGCAAAAGCAAAATAGAGATCGAATTCTTACAAAATAACAATCCACTTATTGTATTTCCCCCCTTTGATACACTTGGTGAGGACGTAATGAAATGGGTCGATATCCGCAACCACCGTAGTTTTGCAAAGTAATATATAATGTCGTAATATCTAAACCACATGTATGAAAGCCAAGGCCAGCTTATCTACGTGAAAGTATTTAAGTTTAGGACCAACTAGGTTTTGACTGAGATAGTAGACAATGTGCTCATGAAGCTCATCGTCCTCCTGAAATAGAACCATACCAACCGTCCCTTTGGATGCGTCGATATAAATCAAATAGCCTCTACTGTAGTTTGGAGGCTTCAGCAGCGGCGGCGATACCAAATATTTCCTAAGAGCATCGAAGGATTCTTAGGCTCGTTCATCCCATATAAACGAAGTGTCCTTCAAAAGACGCATGAAACCTTTAGTTAAATTGGCATAGTTCACTATGAACCGAGGCAGGAAGTTAGCCTTCCCCTTTAAACCTTGAAGTTGTCTAATGTTGCACGAGGGAGGCAATCGAAGTATTTCCTCAACCTTCATAGGATTTACCATGATCCCATGCTCGGAAACTATGAATCCTAAAAGAAAACCAGACCTAACGTGGAAGATGCACTTGTGAGGGTTCAATTGAATGTGATAGTAATGACATCTCTCAAATACTAATCGAAGGTGAGTGGAGTGATCTACTCTCTTACAAGAGTGAGCAGTGAGATCATCTAAGTAAAGTTCGAAAACATGCTTAAGATTGTCAGATGCAAAAGTCATGGCATGTTGGAAGGTTGCTCTGACATTTTTAAGACCGAAAGGCATTTTCTGGTATGCAAAATTACCCCAAAGACAAATAAACATCATCTTATGTTGATTCTCGGGTTTGATTTGAATTTGATTATACCCTGAAAATCCATCCATAAAAGAAAAGACTTTGCTTCCCGCACACTCATCAAGAATATAGTCAATGAAAGGATTAAAGAAGTTATCCTTAGGACAGACCTTGTTCAGGTCTCTAAAATCCATACACATGTGGATGGTTCCTTGTTTTTTATTCACGAGAACATGATTGGACACCCATTCGGTCAAGGGAACTGGGTAGATGAAACCAACATTAAGTAGCTTCTCTACTTTTTCTTTAATAGCGAGGGCCTTCCTAGGATTAACAGCTCTAAGACGTTGTCGAACAGGTTTAGCATCCAGATAGGTTTTAATATCATGTTCGAAAATGTTGGGGTCAATCCCTGACATCTCTTCATATGACCAAGCAAAAACATCTCAGAATTATTTGAAGAGATCGGTGTAGATCTGAATTTCTTCAGGCGAACAATCCACACCGATATATACGTTCTCAATTTTACTAGAGATACAAGAGATGTCGATCGTGACGGTAGGAGAAATATTCATCATGTTTCCTTTGGCATAAATACAATGTGTATCTAATGGAGCCATGACATGACCAACCATCTCACTCAAGGTAGATCTAAAGTCATCATGTTCGATATTAACAAGCTCTGGGAGAAAATAAGATTGATGATGCATATCATCCCAAGTCCTATCAGGACCAGACATGGCCTCCAAGATGGCTTCATCCGAAGGTAAAGTATCGTCGAGGAAATCATGCAAACAAGATGATTGAGCGTCCCATACGGGCTCTAAAACATGATCCACCTCATCCATCCGTGAAGAGGCAAGATCTGGGTCAGTAGTAGTGTCAAGAATAGCCTGATACATAACTTATGTTGTTGACAATGGCATTTCCATCCCAATGTGTGATTGACCTTCATATGACATAGTCAGAGAAGGTAAGGTCCAAGGGTCGTTGAAATACGAAGTACGGAAAGGAACGAACCTCATCGACAATGAAGACTCACTAGAAATGGCATGAATATGGTGAATTGGTGCCATGAAATCAAAGCTATCCATCAAAGAGGAATACATTCTGACACCAACATCCTCAATTGCCTACTGAGAGTTGTCAATCACAGGGACCGAAGGTCCAACCAATGCACGAAGACTAGCGTGCGCAAAGGACAACTGATCAATCGTCACAATCTTCCCTTCGTGAGGAAAACATAAAGTACAGAAAACAGACGACATGACGAATGCCATGGCATAATTCCAATTATTCCCTAGTAGTAAATTGTAGTCGAGAGGCACATCAACCACCTCGACATCAACTTCCACAGTCTTTCCACCTAACTGGACCGAAAAAGAGGGGAGGATTCTGTGGGGTCGAAATGAACACCCATTAAATGCGGTCAACATAGTCATAGATTGAGACAAGGTTGGAGAGCCAATGGATTTCCAACAGGTTAGGGACATCACGCATGTTGCAACACCTTCATCAATTACAATACGTTTGATGGTAATTTTTGTATACTCCACATGGATTTGAAAGGCCACATGGTAAGGTAAGTGAGGCTTAACATCCGTGACGTAAAACTTGACAACCTTCAAGCCACACGGGTCTAGAGATCATAACATGGATAACAAGGAGTTCCTCTATGAAGGACACAACTGGAGCACCTCCAAAGTCGACATCGCACAAGGGGTTTGGCCTAGATCTTCGACAATTGAATAGTTCTGGGCAGATTTGACATTAGGATTGTGGGCAGAGCACTTTAGTACTCCTTTCGAAATATGAGGCGAAGGTTCCAGCTTTTCGATTTGCAAGTGTATTTCTGAAGGAGGAGAATTTGGACCTATAACAATTTGTGAAGAACCGTAATCACGAGATCGAGTGGCTACATCAATATGAGACTTGACCATATTGATGCATAGATGGCCACCTTCATGTGTCGAGGGGTTTTCACTCTTGCTCGATGCATTTCTGGTTTTGGAGGTCCCCAAGGCCATATGCTAATTATGTGTAAATGTGTTTGTCATCATAGCGGGCGGCTGCAATAAAAGCCTCGAGGCTTCCTCGATTTTGGATCATAGGTGGGTAAGATGATCATCTTTACAAATTTTACAAGGAAACTTCACCTTCTACTTTTCTTTCTTGCCCTCGCCAGCATTATTATTTGATCTATCATTTTTAGTGTCGTCCTTGGATTTATTATTATTTTTCCCACCCGTACGATTATTACCTCATCCTTTCTTTTTAGTCCCTCCTAGTTGTTGTTTACCATTCGGGTTAGATGATGACTGTATAGAATGCACATTCGCCGACTGGGTGGCGGTGGAGGACGAAGCTGAATCTTGTCTTGCTACAGGATGGATTAGAGACAAATATTTCAACTGGTTCGTCACCAAGTCTGTAGTCTTAGCATTTGCAGAGCCTATGATGTCATCGGCATGAGGCCCGGGCTTTTGTCTAGGCTCGTATTTTGGTCGCAATGCATCAGGAATAATTTCATAAAGCATCCCATATTGAGCATATATGAGGTCCAAATACTGGGATTTGAAAATGACTTCTTCCTCAGATGTTACTCCAGATGTAGAGACACCCTTTGAAATATAAGGCAATAAGGACTCAAGGAACCATTCCAACAGAAACTCTGAAGGAATGTAGTCTTTAATCAACCTCTTCCATCTACACCACTCTTGGATATGGTTTGAGATATGTGTGGCTTTATCTTGGCGGAAGGTCGACAAATTTTCTACTCCTGCATCATAATGAACCGACAATTAGAATTTTTTGAGAAAGACCAATACCGTCTGATTGAAAGTTCCATGTGTTCCCCCCGGTAGCTCAATGTACCATTTCGCGGAGACCTCCGTGAAGATGCATTGAAATAGGCTCAAATAAAAATAATCCTCATTTAGGGAGTTATATGAGCACCATAGATGAAAATTAGTCACATGATCACCTAGATCTTCACCAGTATTGCCCTTGAATTTTGAACGTTCGAAGGAAGCTTGGTGGGGATGGGGGGCCATGACAGATCGTGACGCACAGGGTCATTCATTAATTTCGACAAATCTGGAAGATTAAGCGTGGCCGGAAAAGGGATTCGGGGTTGCAGCGTCTGAGCCCATGCTCCCAGGAAAGATTGGGGCTGAGAGATTGCAGACCATCCAGGGTTCTAGTATATACCATGGCCTTGTCCGGTAGGATAATATCCTCCTCCAAACTGATTCATGAAAGGTTGTAAGGGCACCATACCTGCGGAAGCGACATGATAAGGATTATATATATTGCTCCCATACAAAGGAGCTCCTTGATGGGGGTTTCCCATACTGTGAAATTGAATCCATCCGGATGGAACAATAGAGGACATAGGGGGATTCGCCATAATAAATGCGTTCATCGAAATCAACATGGAGGAAGAGGGGATGAAGGACATAATATAGGAAGTGAACTGTCTGCCCATTTGAGCACTCTGTCTTGGAGCATTGAAGCTAGGATTAGGCCAAGAGAAAGGAGGATTCCAACCTCCAACTGTAGGATTGTTTTGGGTAATATGACCTCCACCAAACGAGAAAGGAACATAAGGAGGCGTCGTGCCCCCAGACCCAAAACTAGGATTCACATTAGTCATTGAAACTGAGGATGAGAGTTGCGACATGATGTTGAGCATACCAAAAAAAAGGGATTAGAGGCTCAAGGTATTGATTGAGAATCATGACTCGGCATACCAAAACGAGATCTGAAAGGGTTCGTTCCCATGGGTCGAGTAGAACTCACATGTTGGGTAGCACTAGATGAGGGAACCTTCAGCACCCACACCATCGAGGATGAAGGATTTGAAGGGATCCCACTAATCACATAAGAGAAGGGAGTCAAAGGACTCCCCGAGATGTTCATTTCTGACTTAGTACTCATAATTGAATGGTCACGAGTCTGGGAGGTGGAGATATATGTACCATGTTTATTAACTCTACTCCTTTTAGAAGGCGGCTTCAGTAAAGGATCAAGACGCGGTGGTAACTTCAACAAATGAAGAGACCAGCAAGGAGGTTGGTCTTTCTCCACGATGACTCAGAACTAGAGATATAAAAAAAAAATATAGGGCCAACTAATAATCAGAGAGCACACCAAAATAAATCAAAAAGGTCAATGCACACAAACAAGATATAGTGGTTGAAAGGAGCCTCCTACACTAGAGTAGGTATGTCTCTCCCAAGAGGGGCCTAAGACTCCCTTCAAAATATTGGAGGTATCAGAATTAGTTATAAGGGCCCTCGTGGGCTTAACAACGCAGTCATCGAGATCCCCCGAGAGAGGTAATCCTCCATAAACACTGTGTGTTGTTCGACCCTTATCTGACTCAGGGTACCTACAGAATAACCCCTGCAAGTAACCTATGTGGCTACTTATGTCAAACAACTAGAGTCACCACAATATAACTAATGCACAAGCGAATAGTCACAAGTCTGATCCACCATATGGGTAGGGTAACAAAGCCCAAAATCTCGAAAGCACCACCTCTCACTGAGGTAAAGGTACTAGCGAGACCCCCAAATATGAATATAACCCCAGAAATATATTTGACACTAGGAAGGTATTAGAGGGATATCTTTGCAACCAACTTCGCACGACCTCTTGCTAAACTCTGGTGTGAGAAGAGCCTCCTGACGTCACCGATTACACAATGGGTTTCACCACTTCCTGGTCAGACACATATGTTTAGTCTGATATCCTTTGAGAAGTTTACTCACAAAATCTTATTCCAAGGCCCTATGTCTTATACTTGCTTGTGTACCCTGAAAAACAAAAATCGTTTCAAATCAATTTTAATTAATCAATGTTAATTTTAATGGCTTATGCTTACTCAAGAGGTGCGGTCGTGAAACTGATGGTATTACGACTCAACACATAAAAATAAGCAAATATAAAAACACTACTAAGTACTAGTCTTGAATTTCAAAGAGATGGTATGATTCTAAAT
>JASDQU010587728.1:118415-128566 GCA_032191745.1 Picea mariana | reverse complement strand
AAAGTTTTTTATTTCGCATTTCAGAGTTCACTTATTAAAAGTACGTGAAGTTCTTTAGTCTCAAAACCCCGAAACAATATTGCCTGGGCCCCACAACTTGATCGAATTTTGTGCTTCGGTGATTGTCGTTGTGTGCTGTTTATGTATCGAGAATTCCCAAATGCTGAAACCTGAAGGGTCCAACAGTCGTTCGTGTTTCACGATTCGACAATCAACGTGGTGTTTTGTTTTTGTGTTCGGCATTTGTAATCACCGAAACCCGATCCGCCTCTGTGTTTTTCACATTTGGTATCAGAGCCAATAATCTATTCTGCTATTGCTTAGTTCATTGCAAATTATTCCCGTTGGTGCCAAATTTTATTCTTTTATTTTTCTGCGTGAAGGTTCATTTAAATTTCTTTCAAAATTTTATAGATGGTTGCGTCTGGTAGTAATTCTTCTCAGGTTCAGGTTCCTGTTCTGAACGAGAAGTCATATGACTCTTGGTATATTTGGATGAGGAAGATTTTGCATTCTCAGGATTTGTGGACTTATGTCATTGATGGTTATGCTGAGCCAGCTGATGTTCAAGAAGAATTGGCTCTGTCTAATGCTGACCATGTTTTGTTGAAGGAAAACATGAAGAAGGATAACAAGGCTCTTGGATTAATCCAGCAAGGGTTAAATGAATCCATTTTTATGAAGATTGCATGTGATACATCTTCGAAGATTGCTTGGGACATTCTTGAAGCCAGTTATCAAGGTGTGTCCAAGGTGAAGACAGTCAAGTTGCAAAACTTGAGAAGGGATTTCGAAAATCTAAAGATAAAGGATAATGAAACTGTTGGCACTTTCATGACTCAAGTGATGAGTGTTGTGAACCACCTCAGGCGATTTGGAGATGATATTGAGAATAAGAGAGTCATTGAGAAAGTGCTGAGAAGTTTAACCAAGAAGTTTGAGCTTGTTCTTGTTCCCATAGAGGAATTTAAAGATTTAAGTTTAATGCAAATTGATGAATTAACTGGTTCTCTTGTTGCTCATGAATCTAGGATATCTAGATATCAAGAAGGATCAATGGAGCATGCTTTCAAGTACCAACTGCATGTTACCATAGGCAGAAGCAGAGGAAGGTTTCATACTCGGGGAAGAGGAGGTCGATTTTCTGGTCCAAGGGACAACAGAGCTAAATCAGAGTTTGAGCAGAAGTTCCAACAGAATCCTCCTAATTTAAGAGGGAGCAGCAGCAGCAAACCCTGACAACAAGATAATCAGAGGTATGAAAAAACTAAAGTACAATGTTATTATTGTAAGAAGTTTGGGCATTTTGCTAACAAATGTTGGAAGAAACAGGTAGATGCTGAAAAGCAATCTGCACATATTATAAATGAGTCTGAGGATCATCAAAATCCTGTGTTTTTGACCTGTAATGTCACTCATGAAAGTGCTAGTGATATTTGGTTTTTGGATAGTGGTTGCAGTAACCACATGACTGGTAATAAGGACTTATTTTCTTCTATTGATACTAGTATTCAGTCTAAAGTAAAACTAGGAAATGACTGTAATGTTACAGTTAATGGTAAAGGTGTAGTTCCAGTCTACACTAAGAATAATCAGACAAGAAATATTGATGATGTTTATTTTGTGCCTGGTTTAAAATGCAATCTTATTAGTGTTGGAGAGTTGTTGGAGAAAAAGTACAGAGTGTTCTTCAAGAACAAGGTATGTACAATCTATGATAATTTACCCAGCAAACAGTTGATTGCAAGAGTAGAGATGACCAAGAATAACATGTTTCCACTTGTTATGATAAATGATTTGAGTGGTTCTTTGAATGCTTATAAAGCTGGAAGTTTAGATGAATCTTGGTTATGGCATTTGAGATATGGTCATTTACATTTGGGTGGCTTAGATCTGTTATAGAAGAAACATATGGTAAAGGGGTTACCTTGTATTCAACGACCTACAAGCTCTTGTGAGAGCTGTATACTTGGAAAACATCATAGAGAGAAATTTGTTTCAGGTGTTTCCTACAGAGAAAAATCTCCATTGGAAATTGTCCACACAGATTTAAGTGTACCTATGCAAACAACTTCTTTAACTGGCTGTGTTTATTTTATGACTTTTATTGATGATTTCAGTAGGAAGACTTGGTTGTATTTGTTGAAGCAGAAATCTGAATCCTTTGAAGTTTTTAAAAGGTTTAAGTCTATGGTTGAGAATGAGAGTGGTCAAACCATCAAAATCTTAAAGTTTGACAGAGGAGGTGAATACAAACTTAATGAATTCATTGAATTTTATGATCTTCATGGAATTAAAAGGCAGTTTACTGCTTGATATACTCCACAACAGAATGGAGTGGCTGAAAGGAAGAATCAGACCATCATGGATATGGCTCGAAGCATGTTGAAAGAGAAGCATCTTTCAAATGAATATTGGGGAGATGCGGTTCTTTGCTCTATTTTTATCTTGAATAGAAGTCCAACCAAGACCGTGAGGGATCGTGTACCTCAAGAAGCCTGGGATGGTAAGCCTTGCAATGTTTCTCATTTCAGAATATTTGGATGTGTTGCATTTGCGCATGTACATGCAGAAATGAGGAGAAAGTTGGATGACAAAAGAGAGAGATGTATCTTTGTTGGATACAGTGAAGAGTCTAGGGCATATAAAATCTACAATCCCATCACCCAGAAATATGTAATCAACAGAGATGTTCAATTTAAAGAAGAAGAAGCCTGGGATGGAAGTATTGAAAAATCATTTTCAGAGGGAGCCGTGTTATGCCGTGAAGATGATGATGGAGATAAGCAGGCTGAAGGAGGTGGATAGTTGGTTCCATGTGCACATATGCCTGTAGCAAGGAGTCCTAGAAGGCAAGCACTAGATTTCATCCCATATCAACTTAGAACACCCAGAACTCATGAGCGTGGTGAGCCATCTGGACATGGTGGACATCAATCAGATTCACATGTAAGTAGTGAATCAAATCCCACTTTAGCTTTATTAAGAAACATACTTAAAGGATAGAAGATTAGAAGCTTAAGAGAATTATATGATCAGAATGAAATAGTAGATCAAGCTTCAAATTTTGCATTAATGGCATGTGATCCTGTAAGTTTTAATGAAGTTGCTAAAGAGGATGTCTGGATAAAAGCAATGGATGAGGAGATTGATTCCATTGAAAGAAATAACACTTAGGATCTTGTCGATTTACCTGAAGGTAAGAAGAGCATTTGTGTTAAGTGGGTATATAACACTAAGCTGAATGTAGAAGGTAAAGTTGAAAAGTAAAAGGCAAGACTTGTAGCTCAGGGGTTTAGTCAACAACCCGGTATTGATTACAATGAAATATTTGCTCCTGTAGTAAGAATTGACACTGTGAGGATGGTCTTAGCTATTGCAGCTCAGAATAGATGGATCATGCATCAGATGGATGTCAAGTCTGCATTCTTGAATGGGTATTTGGAAGAAGAAGTTTATGTAAGACAACCTTCAGGTTATGAGATTGATAAGCACAGAGATAAAGTTTATAAGTTGAGGAATGTCTTGTATGGATTGAAGCATGCATCCAGAGTTTGGTATAGTGGGATTGATGAATACTTGATCAGTGTTGGATTCAGCAGAAGTCCAAGTGAACCAACTCTGTATACAAAAATAGACCAGAAAGGTAAAATTTTGATTGTCTATTTGTATTTTGATGACCTACTTTTTACTGGAGATCTATCTGTAGATGATTTTAAAAATGCCATGAAAACAGAGTTTGACATGACTGATTTAGGTTTGATGAAATTTTTTCTTGAAATTGAAGTGGATCAATCTGATGATGGCATTTTCATTTGTCAAACTAACTATGCAAATGAAGTATTGAAAAGGTTTAGAATGTTGAATTGCAAGCCAACTGCAACACCAATGGCAACTGGTATTAAACTGAACAAGTATGATGAAGGATCATATGTTGATCCAACTCCGTATAAGGGGCTGGTTGGAAGCCTTATGTACTTAACAACAACTAGACCTGACATTATGTTTGCTGTGATTTTGATTTCCAGATTCATGGAGACTCTGAAGAGTATTCATTGGCAAGAAGGAAAGAGGATCCTGAGATATGTTGCTGAAACAACTAATTTTGGTATCCGATACACATCAAGCTTAAACTTTGAGCTGATCGAATATACTGATAGTGATTTTGCAGGTTCCATTGATGATAGGAAGAGCACATCTGGGTATGTGTTTAGTCTTGGATCTGGAGCAGTGGCATGGGCATCGAAGAAACAACCCATTGTGACTCTATCTTCTACTGAGGTAGAGTATGTTGCAACAACTGTAACTGCATGTCAAGTTGTATGGATGAGAAGGGTCTTGAATGAACTATTGCATGACTAGAACGATGTAACTCAAATTTTCTGTGACAATAAATCTGTCATTGCACTGTCAAATAATCTTGTCTTTCACAAACAGAGTAAGCACGTTGATACGAGGTATCATTTCATTCGTGAACTGATAAATGACAAATAAATTTTTGTTCGGTTCTACAGGTTTGAAGAACAATTTGCAAACATATTTACAAAGCCTTTGAGAAATGAATTGTTTAAAATCCATAGAAGAAACATTGGGATCTGTAAGCTGTAATACATTGTTTACAACAATTTTGTTTCACATGTTTTATTTTGTTTTTTGTTCTGAAATGATTAAGAGGGAGTATGTCAGAAATTAATCATTTCACCACCTGGATAGCGGCGGATCGGTGGCCGTCTTGACTCTTCAAGACTCAAGATTTAATTACTCTAAACGGTGGCCGCCTTAACCATTCAAGGCAACCAAATTTTAACACCACCTTAATTAAAATCCTTTAGAAGATCGAAGGGGCAATTTTCTGTGTTTAAATACCAGAGTCGAAATTGTAATCTGCGAGATAGCTTGAAAGCATTTTTTGAATTGAATTGGTTATTCTGTGTTTGGAGGTTTGCTCGACGTATATATTTTGTTTTTTTTATTGAGTTTATAAACTCATTTTATCTCTTGATAAAAATTTATTTTTTGAACATTTTACCGTTTGGGAATCCGGTTTTACATTTATCCCAAGATTATTTGTTGGAGCGTATATGATTTGAAAAATCATTTTAATTAAAAGTTTGTTATTTCGCATATCAGAGTTCACTTATTAAAAGTGCGTGGAATTCTTTAGTTTGAAAACCCCGAAACAATATTGCTTGGGCCCCACAGCTTGATCGGATTTCGTGACCGTTGTGTGTTGTTTATGTATCGAGCATTCCCAAACGCCGAAGGGTTCCACAGCCGTTCGCGTTTCGCGATTCGACAATCAGCGTGGTGTTTTGTTTTTGTGTTCGGCATTTGTAATCGCCGAAACCCGATCAGCCTCCGCGTTTTTCACAATTATGCCTCTAGTATTCATTTGACTGGGCAACAACCATTCGATGCTTCCGTTAAACATGGCTATGCAATCTGATAGATTTAGGATCCGCCCTAAAACAATCAATAACCGTACACCCCGCTATCAGTGAAAGTAAAGCTAGAAATGTGTCTCGAAAATTATGAATCCCGAAACCCATGTTTTCTTCTGTACTCGAAGTAAGCATATACACAACACAGCTCAGCACAGGCTCTGTATATATCCCCGAAGGGCAAAGATGTTTCTGGAATATGAAAATTTCATGAACTTCGTACATATTTATAGGATTCTAAGAAAGGAGTTGAATGCTTGTCTTGTAAATAATGAGAAATTGGAACGAAGATGTATGAAGAAGCTATGTCCATGTTATGAGAAATTGTAATGTTTATTTTTATAAACCGTGATTTTCGAACCTAACTACATTGGAACATGCACCAATGTCAATCATTGGTTCCATTAACTATTAACTTAACCATGGCAGTTGGATGGACAGAGTCTGAAATGGTATAAGGATTACCATAACCACATTAAAAGGATTATAATCATATTATGTTATTAAAAGAGATTGCAGTAAAAATGAAATAAATGTTTATTTTAATGAAAAGGAAAAATATTATATTAAATTTAATTTAATTTAATATAATAATTATATAGATAGTCATATTATAAATGTCTAAAAAATTGTCAATATTTATTTTATAACCAATGACAAAATGTTGTTGACTTTGTAGAGAAAAACACTTTAACTAGATAACTAAATTTAATAAATTACATAGATAATTATATTATAAATGTTTTAAAAGGAAGTTAATGTTTATTTTATAAATAATGAGAAAATGAAAAGAAATAGCACATGATCTTACATGACATTTGTAAATAAATTTAATAAATTATATAAATAATTATATGATAAATATTTTGAAAGGAGGTTCATGTTTATTTTATAAACAATGAGAAAATGGAAAGGACAAGGAAATAAACAATGAGAAAATGGAAAGGACAAGGACAGGCATGTAGACAATGTATGAGAAAAACATATAATTAGATAAATAAGGTTAATAAATAATTATATTGTAAATGTTTGGTCATGATAATGTATGAAAAAAACATATAATTAGATAAATAAAGTTAATAAATGATCATATTGTAAATGTTTTAAAATATATTACATGAGATAAAAGATATCATATTGCATGATATAAAATAAAGGTTGTATGGCAACGCAGTTCCTGGAGTTAGATGGGAAATACATGTTGAACAATTAAACTTAATATAACTAAATGCACAAGTAATGAAGAGTGTTTGTCAAGAGATAATAATTGAGGGTTGTTTGTTATTCAAAATGTATAATGAACCGTAAGCTGAATGAAACTAAATCCTCATGGAACTAGGTACATTATTGATGTTAAAATATTTCGTAACAAAAAATAAAAGAGAAATACCACAAAAGACCTTTAAAACAAAAGGACTTTGTGCATTGTAAGGAGGAAAAAATCTCTTTGCACTAGCAGGAGCAAGATACAAAATCTCCATTGATATTATCATTGAAAAGACAACAATGCAACTTGCAAAATTCAAAACCTTATTCTGCAGTTTTAATGCATATTTTAATGCAAAGCTATGTCACCAAGTTAAATTAAAGTCTCCATTATTTAGACTTAATAGCAGTGATATCAAACAGTTAATAGCAATGATATCAAATAGTTAATAACAGTGATGACACTTAATAAAATTACTATACCCACAGTTAACACTAGTAATGAGTTGGATATTAAATCTCACGAAGATTTTACACTGATAGAAAATACGAAAATCTAGGGAAATGTTTAAGAGTTACCACTTACCTCCTTCATCGACCGGAAAATGCGTAACACAACCCAGAACGAGTGATAGCACCGGGCTCGAACCTTGCTAATAGACCCATTGTGGTAGGCTTCCTTGGGAAACATTATTTAACCAAAGAAAATTATAGTACATAGTTTAAAAGAAGAGTTCCTTCAGGAACTCTGTGAGAGAAAGTGATTTCCACTATCATAAGCATAGATCAAACAAAACACAGTTCCAGACTTAAACCGAGGGAAATTACTTCAGAGCATTGTAACAATCTCACATAGAGAAGGCCAAAACCATACACGATTTGGTGTGAATGAAAGTAATGAAACCTGGGTGGTGGTGGGAAAACTATTACTCAAAAACCAATGCTCTGTCAAAGCAGTAACCAATTTAATGCATAGAATACCTCGACATGTGACCCAGTCAGCGTGCCATGCTTGAGATAGGACTAGCAGGTCAGACCAACAATTTAGAGGTATGTTAGATAGTGACATGATGATCTTGATCGTGACAGGGTGCGTCTTTCCTGTATGTTAACTTAAATGCTTGACTTGTATCATATATTTTAGCAGGAGGGTGTTGTATAATGGAAGGTGGAACTTCCACACAACTTCCTTTTCCTTCACCTCGAAAGTGATATAATTTATTGCACAACAAAACTCGAAGTTTGGACAAGTACCTAAGGTGTTTGCGATGATGAACCTTTCATGAATTTGATGTCTTCCCCGACAACATTGAATATATCGGCGGGTCCCAATCCCGCTCGTCCTTATGGATGGCTGCTGCGACAAACAATGCCAATTCAATTTCTTAAACGACACGTAATGAATAGGGAGTCAGTAGTACTTGGAAAACACTAGAAAATCCATTAATTGTGTAATTAATTTATACATTGAATAACGTGAAGCCTGCAATAACAATTCAAAGATATTAGCCAATTAAATTTTAGAAAAATGTGTTTTTTTGTTATTTAAAAAAATACATATATTAATTTCCTATGTTATACATTGGATATAGCACACAAATTTAAAGCCAACAATAAACTAATACAGAGTCAAAGGGAAACTCATTGTTATAGTCCCAAGCCTTTGGCAGGGACTAATAATATCAAAATTTTATGATATCAAATATAATGATGCAAATTTATGGCATATCTCATCTTCTTCTATTTCAACTTTATTATTTATTGTTATCATATTTTTTGAGTGATGACGAAATCCTACCCTTAATAGAATTATTCTTCGATTATTGTTTTTAATCATCATCAACATGTCCACAGTTATTATAAATTGAACATATTCGTCCATTGTTATTGTACGCTTCAATGTTATCAATTTCAATGTTGTAGAGCAGGCCCATAGATATAAAAAACTGAACAGAAGAGTATTATAAATAAACAAGTGTTGCATGACAGCGTAGTCCCTTCCGGGTTGAATTGAGAATAAATGCTGAGGGACGGGGAAAAAGTAGCGGGGGCAGATGGAAATTGCAGCGCAGACATGGAAAGTAGCATGAAGCACAAGTGGTATCTATGCAATATATGACACATGTTGTCTAGAGTCCCATTTATTTTTTGAAACTATATAATCCATCTTGCTATGTTTGAAATTTCCGTTCTTTCCAGTAGTGTGACTTGCTATGCTTGAGATTTTGGTTCCTACTTTGCATGTTTTATCTCTTCAATGTTTTATCTATTCAATGTATATTTTGAACTGAAAATTTCCATAGACCTATCTGTATATGTGTCAGGACAAAAAAAGTTATATGCATAGCAGCAGAAAAAGATATGCATGAGAAAAAGATAATTCAAATTAAATAAACACAATTTCTTGACATTCAACATAGTTGAAGATAAAAATTCAGGAGCACATAAATATAAAAGGAGATAAAAATAGTTTTATTTGGAATATATGACAAAATAACAGCTTGTTAGATATTCCTGGAAATTTAAATGTGTTTGTCATATAGACTAGGATTGGGGCTCCCGGGGACCATAAGAGAAATATGTATAAGAAATAGGACTGTGGAAAGAAGAAGTGAGTGATGATAGAGTGTAATACCTGAAAAGAAGAAATTGGAAGGTATGAGTCTTTGGCTAGAGATTTCTATTCAGAAAATGTGTAATAACTGGATTGATAAACAAAGAAAGATGTGATCAGTATAGACTTACAACGATGGACCTACATATCAGCCTTTTTTCTATTTACTTGGTGATGTATTTTTCTGTTGCCTTTTGTCGGCGACCCGCTTCAACTTTGTTTCGACGAATTCTTCAATGTAGCTTATCAAGGTGGTGACGTTGATCTCATTCTAGATTTTATGTTGAAAAGTTCCTTTTCTAATTCCCTTAGATCAATAGAAAGATTACGCAGATCCTGATCAATGTCTTCATTATGTACCGAATAGTCGACTAGCCAGTTGTCCACGCCATCTTCACCATATTCAAGGATGTTGTAAAAATTTTCTAAAGACAACGCCTTAAAAATATCAACTTGTTTATCGAAGGCTTGCTTAGTTAAGGTCAACGAGTTGTCGATTAACTTGGGGTCTTGGAACTCATTGGTCCTTCCGACTAAGTCTATTTTGGTCAGCTTTGTGAATAATGTTTCTTTCTTTGATATGGCTTGCTCACATGATTGGACAATGAGATGCAGGTTCTTCACCTTCTCTTTCCATCATGCTTCTAATTGAGTGATCCGGATTTTGGAGGGGAGATCATGTTGTCTTCTTCTCATGTCTATCATGTTGTTGACATGGAAGGCAAAAGGGATGACTGTGTTCAAATAGAAACTTTCTTCATTTTTTAAATTCTTCTGCAAATGTTCAAGTAAATTATGTGCCCTCATTCTAAGGGAAGCCATAGTTTGTGATGTTTCCCAGGCCTTAGTAATTAGTTCCATTCTTTTCTTGTTATTATTCTCCACATATC
>JASDQU010587728.1:92683-110912 GCA_032191745.1 Picea mariana | reverse complement strand
GGTCCACTGAGGGAACTTTCACTGGGTTGCTGAATACCCAGAGGTGCTCAAGCGAGGCTTGGGCAGAAGGATAGCCAGGAGGGCATTCATTCCATTCTCCATCTGAGGGAGAAGAAGGACAAAATCCCCCAAGGGGTCTGAGTGTTTATGAAAGCAGAGAAGGGATAGCACCAGTGTGTGCGTGAGGAGACTCTGCGAGGAGTGCAAGAGTTGGAAGAATCCTTTGAGGATTCAAGGAGAAGAAGCTCAGGAAGGGTAGCGTTTTCATACGCGCAAGCGAAGCTCACAGTCGAGGAGTTCGCAGAGAAAAGAAGACAAGGCAGAGGCTTTGGAAAATCTAAGTTCTCCCAAGTCTGGGAAGAAATTGTGCAAGCTCAGGTGGAGCAGCAGCCATCGTCAGATCGGCAGGAGAGAACAGATCTGGACCGTTGAAGATTCACGTCCAGGAGAAGCACATAGGAACCTACAGCAGAAAGAGGCCGACAGCCGTCGGATCTTACTCAGAAATCTCATCAGTCGTTGGATCGAGAGGAGTTGTGCAGAGGTTAAGCCTCAGGAGGAGCGCATAGAAGGAGAACGAATCTGAGCCATCAGATCTGGAGCAGATACCCGATAGCCATTGGATCTGCGGAAGCTGCGAGGGAGTTAACCTCGTAGATAGGAGAAGAAATCCCGACAAGAGGTGTGGAGGCATCGGGATATCAGGAATCGACATATCGGCATTCCCGTTGACAACAGATCGGGGAAATCCATAGTGGAACCCCAACACAGAATCTGGACCATCCATTCTAGTAGGACACGTGGCGGAGATCTAGAAAGAGTCGCGATATTTGGTCATCGGAGAATCAGGATTCTCGAGGTCATGAGAACCAGGACTTTGAAAGTCTGGAAATCCCGAGGGTTAATCTGAGCCGTCCGTCAGAGGAGGGGCATGTGTCACGCGATCGCCTGTATCAGATATCCGAGGCACCAAGCATCGAGACTTGCAGGTCTCAAAACACTGACAAGATCAGAGCCGTCCATCTGAGGGACAGGTGTCAGAGATCAAGCGATAGTCGACATAAGCATTCATTGGGAAATCGAAGTTCCTGAGGACAAGAGGAACGGGGCATCAGAAGTTCTGAAATCCCGACGAGATCGGGATCGTCAATTGGAGGGACGCGTGGCAATCATCTAGTGACACCTGAGAAAGCTTGATAGGGAGGCTTCATCGGTAAATCGGGATTCATAGTTTCATGAGTCCCGTGAACATTGTCATTTGGAATCGCGAAATCAAGATACACGATTTCCTGATCGTGACAGAGGTGGACCCAGAGGAGTCAGCGTGGACGACAGGTGTCTGTCATCTGAGAAGAGTTGGGAATCGGGATATCGGAGATCCCAGGAGTGAGAGTTTTGTGCATTGCAGAATCACGATACGCGATTTCTCGATAAGGCCTAGGAGCGTGGGGCCACACGGACTGTCAGGAGGACAGGTGGCAGATCTTAGCGACAGGCGAAAGGACATAAACATTGGGTCATCGCAAATGCCGAAACTCCGATGGAGGATTGAACTGTGGTCACACAGAGACAGGTCATATGGACCATGCTCTAGCCAGGGGCTAGCACCTAGGAGTCGAGAGCTCATTTCAAATCGGGGATTGGAGGATCAAGAGTTCCGGGTACGTGTGCATTTTGGCCTAGCAAAGTCCGAAACCCCGATAAAGAGTATGACTACAGTCATGGGTGGTGGTCACATGAACTAGATCATTTCCGGTAGGGGCTAGTGCGAGGAAGAACGGGAGAATCAGAGATCGGGGATTGGAGAGGTGAGGAACCCTTGACACTAGGATATGCGAAATCCTGAACCCCGATAGAGAGTCGGGGATAATCACGGTTAAGTGCAGAGGCCGTGACAGGAGGAGATAAGGCCTGTGGATTGGGTCATGTTTGACAGGGATTCCACTGGGAATCTAAAGAGCTACTTCGGCTCAGCACAAGGGTTAAGAGAATGATCCTGTGAGCAGGAGGTCAGGTGGAGAGACCCTGCGGGGTGATAGGTCGGACCTCTACTGCGTCAAGTGGTATCAGAGCGAGTTCTTGTCTGTATATTTCAGGCAAGAGGAGAAAAGAGGAAGCAGAGGAAGACAGAGTGCTGAGGGCTCTGTGACGATTGTTTTCAGGTAGGCAACAGTCAAGGAGACAGTCAGTAGGACTGTAAGATGAAGCTGGAACACTCAGGGATGCAGGGTGACAGCAGCAGATTTGCCAGGGAGGCAGATAGACACAGCAATATGGCTATTGAAGGCCATAAGCAAGCTGAAAAGAAGAGCCCAGTAGAAATGGATAAAGAGCTCGCTGACATAAAGCGAGAGATGGAGGAGCTCGAATTGAAGATCCGGCAGGATAAAAAGTAGAGATGGGTTTATGAATTGCCCATGAGGAAGCCGAAGGCAAGTTGGCCAGTCAAGTAGTTGATGGTCATGAGACAACGCAGGCTGTTGAGAAAATGGCTAAGGTATGCTGAAAACCTCAAGGCCACCGAGGAGGAAGAAATGGTTTACATCTGTGAACCAGAGATTGGAGACATTCTCGGTGAGGAGAATGATCAGAGATCGCTGCGGGATCTCATAGACTGCCAGGAGGGTAGTGGAGAGTTCCCATATTTCCAGATGGGCAAGGGAATGAAGAATGAATTGGGATCATCTGAGGATCTCAAGCACTGCCAGGTGGGCAGAGCAGAAGAAATTCCATATTGCCAAGAGGGAAACGAGATGAGATCGACTGAAGATCTCACGGACTGTCAAGAGGACAGTCGAGGAATTTCAATTTTTCAGGAGAGCAATGATAAGAGATCGCTGAGGGATCTTGAAGACTGCCAGGAGGGTAGCGGAAGCATCTCATATTGCCATCTGGGTAGAGATGAGAATGCGAGACCATCTGAGGGTCTCATGGACTTAGAGGCGAGTTCAAGTCAGCATTGGGTGCTGATGAAGATGGGATCGGTTGATCTCAAAATCTGCCATGGAGGCAGCAGAAGCATCTCATATTGCTAGGAGGTCAGAGACGAGCAGATGAGACCATCTGAGGGTCTCATGAACTCATAAGCGAGTTGGATTTAGCCAGGGGAGCTGATGGAGCAGATGAGCTCAGGATTCGATTGTGACCAGTGTGTACAGTTGACAGTAGAAGAAGATCAGAGGAGCCGAATGATGACTGGGGGAATTCCAATATTCCTTCCATTTGCCCAGGAGGAGGCCGAAATTGGTGGTGCAGATGGTGTAGCAGCAGAACAGTCGGCGAAGATTGTCAAGGATGAATTGGTGCAGATGGTGAAGACTGCCCAAGAGGACGAAGAGAATGAGCGTTCTGAGGAACAACTCAATGATTTCGTCTAGGGAGCTGAAAGGGAAGAAGCTGTAGCACTGAAGCTGACAGCGGGAGAAGTGGAAGAAATGAATGAACATTCAGAAGAATGGCTTGGTATTTTCAACCAAGTAACTGAAGGGACTGTAACAATAGAGGTTGCAGCGGAAGCCGAAAAAGAGAAAGAGCATTCTAGGGAATGGCTCAAGGACTTCAGCCAAGAAGTTGAGGTAGCTGTAGTGTTGAAACAGACAGCCGAAGAAGCTGAAGAAAAGGAAGATGATCATTCTGAGGAATGGCTCAACATTTTCAGCCATGAGGCTGAAAACAATGCAATAGAGGAGGTTGTAGAAGCAGAGGAGAAAGAAGCAGATAGCATATGCTTTGCTGATTTGTGGGATCAGATAGAAGCCCTGGAAGAAAGGGTGAGAGTGCAGAGAAGGCACATACAACAGGTGAAGTTGGAAATAGATGAGGAAGGCGTGGGAGATCATGATGATCTGCCCAATGGCCAGAAATTTTTGCAGCTGAGGAGACTTCAACAACAGGACCAGCCACTGGAGTAGCTGGATGAAGTGATCGAGGAAATCAATAGGCTGATGTTGGGGTCAGCAAGAACTGCCAGCTGGGAGCGGCTGGGCAGAAGGAAAGAGGCAGCAGCAATAGCGTAGTGGAAGTAGCAGCAGCAGCAGCAAAATGGAGCGGATGAGAAGCTCCAAAGACTTATTTGGGATCCAGGAGGATTCCAACAGCTACAGGGGAAGCTCATGAGCAGGAGCTCATGATTTTTGCAGCTATGGAGTATGATGCAGGAGCATCTCTCCATATAGTTGGCCAGCCAGCCAGCCAACCACATCAGCGTGCACGCATTCAAAAGGATGAAGAGAGGCGCAGTCCTCATTTAAATTTGAAAAGAATGTAATTTAATATGCTTAGGCTGGTGAGCCATAGAAGCCATGCCTTTGCACGGGCTGTAGGTAAGATAGGCATTTAATATGTGTATGGCTGAGATCTAGATCCGATTCTAGACTAGACAACCCATTGAATTTAATTTATTAGAGTAGGTAGACTTGGAGGGAAGTGCTCGATGAGCACCTCAGGTAAAAGAGATTTGGATATCTCATTTTGAGTTAGATAGATGAGGTTGTAGAGAAGAGCTGAGGAGAGCTCGAGAACACCATTGTAAAGATACAGGCATTTTCCATTTGTTAATATATAACAGAGCAGTTTTTCCTGCATTATTCTGTGTTGAATGGATTTCTGGGTGTCTTCTCTAGGTATGCTATGAATGTATGTTATGTTGATGCATTCTGCAGGAGTTCGTTTGATTTCAGGTGGAAGGTCTTTGAGGCTTCATACCAGGAGGGTGTGACAGAACGTTGAGGGTTCTGAGAGCCGTGCATAGGAGGATGCACTTCTGAACTCTGCGGGTTTCAGATAGAGACGTGCTGAGCCATAGGGATGAAATCATCGACTTAGGAAGAAGACCTGTGAGGTTACTAAACACCTCAGGAGTTAAGGCTGTGTGGGTGAGAACACAGTTGCAGACAGAATCATGGAGGATTCTGTAGAGCTCTTCCAAGTGGGCATTGAGTGTGTGTATAGGGGTGCACGGAGGAAGAAGAACTATGTAGAGAGTTTGAGAAAGACCAGAATCACTGAGGATTTTGAGAGCTCTGTCAGGAGGGCATCAAGCGAGTGCATAAGTCCATAAGAGAACAGAACTGCTGAATGTTCTGTGGAAGGAAGACACTTCGCCAAGCGGGCGTCGAGACGGTGTGCAAGCAGGCACAGGAGAAAAGAACTCTTTGAGTTCTGGAAGTTGAGGAAAGGTCCACTGAGGGAACTTTCACTAGGTTGCTGAATGCCTAGAGGTGCTCAAGAGAGGCTTGAGCAGAAGGATAGCCAGGAGGGCATTCATTCCATTCTCCATCTGAGGGAGAAGAAGGACAAAATCCCCCAAGGGGTATGAGTGTTTATGAAAGCGTAGAAGGGATAGCACCAGTGTGTGTGTGAGGAGACTCTGGGAGGAGTGTAGGAATTGGAAGAATCCTTTGAGGATTCGAGGATAAGAAGCTCAGGAAGGGCAGCGTTTTCATACGCACAAGCGAAGCTCACAGTCGAGGAGTTCGCAGAGAAAAGAAGACAAGGCAGAGGCCTTGGAAAATCTAAGTTCTCCCAAGTCTGGGAAGAAATCGTGCAAGCTCAGGCGGAGCAACAGCCATCGTCATATCGGCAGGAGAGAACAGATCTGGACCATTGAAGATTCACGTCCAGGAGAAGCGCACAGGAACCTATAGCAGAAAGAGGCCGACAGCCATCGGATCTTACTCAAAAATCCCGTCAGCCGTTGTATCAGAAGGAGTTGTGTAGAGGTTAAGCCTCAGAAGGAGCATAGAGAAGGAGAACGGATCTAAGCCATCGGATCTGGAGCAGATACCCGACAATCGTTAGATCTGCGGAAGCTGCGAGGGAGTTAACCTCGTAGACAGGAGGAGAAATATCGACAAGAGGTGTGGAGGCATCGGGATATCGGGAATCGGCATATCGACATTCCCGTTGACAACGGATCGGGGAAATCCATAATGGAACCCCGACATAGAATTTGGACCGTCCATTCTGGTAGGACACATGGCGGAGATCCAGAAAGGGTCGCGATATTTGGTCATCGGAGAATCGGGATTCTCGAGGTCATGAGAACCGGGACTTTGAAAGTCTCGAAATCCCGAGGGTTAATCTGAGCCATCCGTCAGAGGAGGGGCATGTGTCACGTGATCGCCCATATCGGAGATTCGAGGCACCAGGCATTGGGACTTGTAGGTCTCAAAACGTCGACAAGATCAGAGTCGTCCATCTGAGGGACAGGTGTCGGAGATCAAGCGACAGTCGGCATAAGCATTCATCGGGAAATCGGTGTTCCTGAGGACAAGAGGAACGGGGCATCGGAAGTTCCGAAATCTCGACGAGATCGGGATCGTCCGTTGGAGGGACGTGTGGCAATCATCTAGCGACACCGGAGAAATCTTGATAGGGAGGCTTCATCGGTAAATCGGGATTCGGAGTTTCACGAGTCCCGTGAACATTGTCATTTGGAATTGCGAAATCACGATATGCGATTTCTCAATCGTGACAGAGGTGGAGCTAGAGGAGTCAGCGTGGAGGACAGGTGTCTGTCATCTGAGAAGAGTCGGGAATCAGGATATCGGAGATCCCGAGAGCGAGAGTTTTGTGCATTGCAGAATTGTGATACGCGATTTCCCGATAAGGCCTAGGAGCATGGGGCCACACAGACTGTCAAAAGGACAAGTGGTAGATATTAGCGACAGGAGAAAGGAACATTGACAGGTCAACGACCGGGACCCATCGGAGGATCGGGAATCGAAGAATCATGAGTCCCGTGGACATAAACATTGGGTCATCGCAAACGTCGAAACTCTGATGGAGGATTGAACTGTGGTCACATGGAGACAGGTCATATGTACCATGCTCTAGCCAGCGGCTAGCACCTAGGAGCCGAGAGCTCATCGCAAATCATGGATCGGAGGATCAAGACTTCTAGGTACATGTGCATTTTGGCCTAGCAAAGTCCGAAACCCCAATAAAGAGTATGACTACGGTCATGGGTGGTGGTCGCATGAACTAGGTCATAGCCGGTAGGGGCTAGCGCGAGGAAGAATGGGAGAATTGGAGATCGGGGATTGGAGAGGTGAGGAACCCTCGACACCAGGATATGCGAAACCCTAAACCCCGATAGAGAGTCAGGGATAATCACGCTTAAGTGCAGAGGCCGTGACAAGAGGAGATAAGGCCTGTGGATTGGGTCATGTTTGACAGGGATTCCACTAGGAATCTAAAGAGCCGCTTCAGCTCAGCACAAGGGTTAATAGAACGATCATGTGAGTAGGAGGTCAGGTGGAGAGACCCTACGAGGTGATAGGTCGGACCTCTACTGCGTCACCTTCTCTGTCACCTGGACAGTCCTTCGGCTGCTAACCTCCCTTGCCTTGGGTTACACCAACAGACCGGACTGAAAGTCTCTGGGCTCTGTGGCAGCTACAGGGTTCCTTCCAGGAGTTCTCTCCTTCCTCTGTGCACTCTCTCTCCTGGAGAGAATCGTTCGCAGGTCAACAAACCTACCATGCAGCCTAGCACTCCGTGGCCACACAACCAACAAAAAATAGACATGGCCTTTCCCACAGGCTCAACTATGGCTCGAAGCCTCACAGTGATGGTTCATGAGAATGCATGATGAGTAATTCCCGCAGGGGTCAACACAGACTCCATGGCTCAGAACGGAGGTGAAACCAGCTCTTCAGAAACAAACACAGGCTTCTCCTCTCATAGAATAGAGGTGTACATGGATATATAGACCCAAACATAGGCTTTCCAACTGGTTCATCAATGGCAGAATGGCTTAGGGTCACGACTTCGGGACAGAGCCTCCACGCACAGGTTCGATCAGTCGGACAGAGGATGCACACGGATTATCAAAGACAACACAGAATTTTTGACTCTCGGGAATGCACGATGGTTCCTCTGTAGGATTCAGGTTGGTCATACTATCCCAGGCTCCGTACACGTTCAAGCAATCAGGTAGAATGGAGGAAAAATCCTTCTCACGGCTCATCCTGGCCATTTTATTTGCATGGGTCAGGGCTGACACTTATCGCCCTGGAAACTGCATGCATTCCTCAACATGCATTACTTTCCCTATGGTTAGGAACTTAGGATAAAACGTAAATGGCACATGTTCTTTTGGAATAATAATAAAATATTATTCCCAGGCTTAAGCCCCCCCTAGGCTAAGCACTTAGCCCCTTTTTCCACCTTCCAACCCCTAATTCCTTGCCCACTCTATGGATGCTTAGTCCCCCTTCACTCATTCATCATGGTCGGTCTGTACATGGTGTTGTTTACAATTTTATTAAATGTTCTGCATACATACAAGTACAAAATCAGGCCCTTGGCCTCCAACCCTTAGGCTCTCTAGCCTGACAATCACATAAGCCACCAGCATATAAAAAACTTGTCTCACCAGCCTATAAAACATAATTACAATTTCTTTCAGAACATGGTTTGCAACGCGGCTCAGCCTTGGGGACACTACAATCCCCCCTCCCTTATTTTTTCATTGTCCTCAGTGCAACTTTACATAGCATCTACAAGCTTTTCAAAAATTTTCAAAAAGATGCGGGTACTCTGCCCGCATAACATCTGCATGCTCCCATGTCACGTCCTTAGGACCGTACCAGGTCCATTGGACCTTTACAAGCTCTATAGCTCGATTCCAGAGCTGTTTGCTTTTCTAGTCCAATATACGCATAGTATGCACTTGCAGGACACCTTCTGGTTCCACCTAAATCACAGTCCAATCGATAACATTATTAGCATCAGGTACATATTTCTTAAGCAGTGAAACATGAAACACATTATGCACAGTCATAGATGCAGGTAGTGCAAGCATGTATGCAACTGGACCAATCCTTTCTAGGATCTCAAATGGCCCACAAAATCTTGCTTCCAACTTGGCGCAACTTCCCAGCTTCAGGGAACTCCTGTTAGTTTTCACTTTCAGGAAAACATGGTCACCCACTTTGAATTCTCTATGGGTTTTGTTACTGTCAGTGTAACTTTTTTGCCTATCCTGGGCAGCTTTCAGATTCCCTTTAATTCTTATCATTTGGTCTTCCATCTCTTTGAGTAACTTAGGTCCAACTACTACTCTATCATCTGGATTATCCCAACTCACTGGAGTGTTGCCCTTTCTTCCATAAAGCGCTTTGAATGGGCTCATCTTCAATGATGCATGATACCCATTATTGTAGGTGAATTCTACCAAATGCAGGTAGTCTTCCCACCTTGATGGTTTATCCATCACATACATTCTCAACATGTCTTCTATTACTCAGTTCACTCTCTCTGTCTGTCCATCGGATTCGGGATGATACGTTGTACTAAAGTTCAGATTCGTTCCGAATCCTTTGAACGGTCCTTTCCAGAAATTCGAAGTGAATTTCGGGTCCCTATCAGACACAATTGTCTTAGGAATTCCATGCAAGTGTGCAACTTCTTTTAAAAAGATATTAGCAACATCATCTGCCCTGTGGGTGGTTTTCAGTGGAATAAAATGGGCGGATTTAGTAAGCTTGTCCACCACCACCATGATTAAATCATGCTGCTTGCTTGTTCTGGGCAATCCTGTGATAAAATCCATTGTTACCACGTCCCATTTCCACTCAGGAATGGGTAAAGGCTGCAGCAACCCTGCTGGGTTCCTATGCTCAGCCTTAACCTTCTGGCACTCCATACATTTGGCGATGTATTCGGCGATTCCCTTCTTTAGACCCAGCCAAAAATAATGGCTTTTGACTGCTGCCACAGTCTTTTGATATCCAGGATGTCCAACATAAGCCACATTATGCATTTCTTTTAGAATTGCCAGCTTCAATTCTTGGACATTAGGTACATACACTCTGTTTTTATATAGAAGTAAGCCATCAGTTTCTAAGGTGTAACTTTCCTTGGTATGTGGTCTCTCATGTTGCTGTAGCTTTGCTACTAAACCTCTGTACTGCAAATCGACATTTGTAGCTTCCAAAATTCTGTCTTTAATCTCAGTTTTGTACATGCTAATGGTTGTAGCATGTAATTTGTGCACTTTTCTGCTGAGTGCATCAGCCACCTTATTTTCTTTCCCTTTGATATGCTTGATATCAAAGTCATATTCACACAGGAACTCCAGCCATCTGATTTTCCTAGCATTTAAAGTCGACTGATCAAATAAATACTTCAAACCGTTATGGTCTGTTCTCAACTCGAATCTCTTGCCCATGAGGTAATGTCTCCATTTCCTCAGGGAATGGATGATTGCTGCCAGCTATAAGTCATGAGTGGCATAATTCCTCTCATGATCCTTCAAATTTCGGGACTCATAACAAACTACAAATCCCTCTTGGCTGAGAACTCGTCCCAACCCTTCCTTACACACATCTTTGCACACTACGTAATCCTTATTTGGATCTGCAATCTTCAGGATTGGAGCACTGGTTAGCAGCTGCTTCAATCGCTGGAAGCTGCTCTCACATTCTTCAGTCCACTGGAACTTCTTCTCCTTCCTTTGCAAGGATGTGATAGAATGAGCTATCCTTGAGAATATGGCTATAAACCTCCTATTGTAGCCTGCCAGACCCATAAAAGATCAAACTTCTGCCACATTCCTTGGCACTGGCCATTCTCGAATGGCCTCTACCTTTTCAGGATCCACAATGATCCCTTCTTCAGATATAATGTGTCCTAAGTAATGGATCTGCCTTCGATAAAAAGAGCACTTGCTCAGTTTTGCGTACAGCTGGTGTTCTTTCAACACCTGCAACACCATTCTCAGGTGTTGCTCATGTTCTTCCTCTATCTTGGAATACACCAAGATATCGTCCAGGAAGACTATGACAAACTTGTCCAAATNCGTGAACTCATAATGACCGTACCTTGTTCTAAAGGCAGTCTTGCTGATGTCCTCATCCTTTATTCTCACTTGGTGGTAACCAGATCGAAGATCTATTTTTGAAAATATATTCGCATCCTTCAACTGATCAAAAAGATCATCGATCCTTGGCAGAGGATACTTGTTCTTGACAATGACCTTATTCAACTGCCGAAAATCAATGCACAGCCTCAACGTCCCATCTTTCTTCTTCATGAATAGGACTGGGGCTCCCCACGGTGACACGCTGGGGCAAATGTAACCTTTCTTTAGTAGCTCTTCGAGCTGCAATTGCAACTCTTTCAGCTCTGGTGTACTCATTCTATAAGGAGCCTTCGAAACTGGAGCTGCTCTAGGCATAAAATTTATAGAAAAATCAATGTCCCTCTTCGGAGGTAGTCCAGGTACCTCCTGAAATATGTCCTTGAATTCTTTGAGTACTTCGTGGTCTTCTAGATTCGAGACTACATATTGGGATGCTTCTTCCACCCGAGCTGTGAATAATTGACAGCCTTTCCGGTAACATTTCTTCAGTTGCATGGCTGATATTTCCCTCACAGCCATTCTGGGAATTCCTTGGAATGTTACTTGATTTCCCTCTTCTTCCAGACATGTAAATCTCTTGTTACGGCAATCTAGAAGGGCATGGTGCTGGTCCAACCAGTCCATCCCAATTAAGCAGTCGTATGAGCCTAAAGGCAGAATGTTCAATTCAGCCTTGGTGCTCATTCTTTTCATGTCCACTGAACAGGACTTAACCAATTCAGTGACCTTCCTCTTGTTCCCTGTGGCCAACTGCACTAACCAAGAATTCTCATGTTTGCTTCTCGTTAGATGCAAACTATCCACCACTCTAGGATCTATATAACTATGGCTAGACCCTAAATCAATCAAAATAACAAGTGGTCAGTTGTTGATCGTACCTTCCACTTCAATCATGTGCGATTGAAATTCTGCCTTCTTGTTGTCCAGGGATGCGTAGATCCTCAGCATTTTGCTGCCCATATCCTCCACTGTTTCAGCTTGCTGAACAGTATGTACATTTCTTGCTTTGTCTTTTCTGTGGAGGCAGTCTCTGTACCTATAATTCCCTTTACAGCCCCAACACTCCATAGGTGGAGGCCTTGGCATCTGCTCACTCCCTTCAACTTTCCTAGGGTCTCTAAAAGATGACTGTCCCCCAGGGCCATTCTTGAAAAAGGGAGGCCTGTTTCCCTTCTACCTCTGTTCTTTCTTAAACCTCTTCTGGTCATCCCAAGCCTTCCGAAAGGTAGGATTTTCTCTTTGCTATTCGTATAAGCATTTCTACCTTCTTATTGTTTCTTCCATAATCTTAGGATCATCATATTGAATCTTGTCACCAATGGAAGGTGGCATTCCACTCAGATACCTCTAAATCTTGACAACCTCATCTTTGATAAATGGAACATACTTTAGTACTTCCAGAAAACTTCGTTCATACTCATCAATGGTCATACTGCCCAACTTGAGTTCGAAGAATTCCTTCATATTTCTATCATAGTATCTTTTAGTCAGGTATTTCTTCTCAAAATACCTCTTAAACTCCTTCCAAGTGACCTCTTTCTCTCTGATGTGTTGCACCTGCACAAACTAATCCCACCACATGGATGCTTTTCCTTTCAGTTGGTACATTGCAATTCTCCCTTCTGCATGGGCAGAGTAATTCTACAGTTGGAAGTATTTCTTCATGCCAAGCAACCAAGTCTCAACATCTTCCTCCTTCTCATGTTCTCCATCGAATGTTGGAGGCTTAATCTTGTTCATCTCTCCTTTCAATTCCTCCTTTCCATATTTTCGATGTTTTCTGGTAGGGGACAGGCTTGAACTACTGTGTGTCTCCCTGTCAAAATGTCTTTGGGAGTGACCAAGATGTCGGCTACCACTCCTCGACCTACTTCTTCTCCCATGGGTTCTGTGACTCTCCGTCGTACTTGAGTCTCTTCCCTTCTCAAGTTTCTTCTCTATTCTTTCCAGGCTCTTCAAAAATTTTAAGTTTAATTCACCTTGCCGATCCCTGACTATCATGAGCTTTCGACTATCAGCTCGGCGAGCCTTGGCCTCTCTTTGCAATCCTTCAATGATTTTCATTATGTGTCCTTCCTTATCCTTCTCCTTTCCATGCCCATTGGAGTTCAATCCTTTGACTCCCAGGTTGACATCCTTTCCTTCCTGTTCGTCTTCTGTTTCGGGTGTAATCTGCACCTTTTCCCACTCCATACTCGGCGCTAGTTAACTGGAGTCCTATCCTTCATTGAACTCTGCACATGCACTGTGTAATTAAATTCAAATTTTGTCAGGCCATTAATCCTTCTGGAGCAATCCATAAAATTTATAAGGAAATACAAACAAGAACAAAAGACATTTCGATTCAAATGAGTTTTTTGAGCTCTCGTTCGGCTCTGCAATTTTTGGGTTTTCGAAACTTTCATTTTCGGCACTTCGGGATTTCAGGACTTCGGGTTTCGGGGTTTTGGTCCACGAGGCTTTCAGACTTTCTTTCCTTTCCAACCCCCGACTTCCGAAATTCTGACGTAGTTTACCCTCCGGGCCCACATAGCACAGTGGTCACCCACAACTATGGTGGCACATGGCACGTTCATGAGGGTCCACGTCACTTTTAACGACGTCATCGGGTCCCACCTATCTCACTTCTCTTCTCGACCCTCTGGCACGTGGTACATCTCCAAGTGTCCACGTCCATTCCTAATAAAATCCAACGATCAGATCTTTCTCAGATCTATGACACAAATCCTTTCGGTGTTTCGGGGTTTCGGGTGTCGGAAGTTCGTGCATCCTCACATCTTGAACTTCCATTTTCCAAAATCCCGAAATCACTGTCTACTAACTTACTTGATCCAATGGTCAAGTTCTTCTCCCCATGATCTATGGTGTATATTGTTTTGGGATTTCGGGTTTTGAGGGTGTTCACCTCTTCTCACCTCCCATCTCCCAAAACGTCGATTTCTTCCTAGGAAATTAACGGTCCAGATCTCTCTTAGGTCCATAGTTACGATCCAATCATGATTTCGCATTTTGTGAATTCTCACGAACTCATCCGTTGACTATTTTCAGGTTACGAGTCAGCGAAAGGCTGATCGCTCTCCATGCATTCTTTCAGATGGACGGTCCTAACTAATTTGGGATTTTGCGTATTCCGATTTCCACACTCCTGTGCAATTCTAAGGAGATTTAAACCCTGTGCACACTTTCCAGATCTAACGGTCACGAGGGCTCACCTTCCCTCCCGAACAGATCCTAAAGCTCCTACACTTCCGGTGTGGAGTTCTCTCTCCATGTGGACTTATACCACACTGGTTGTGGTTTCATAACGCTGCTATACCTCCTGAGCTTTAAAACTCGTCAAGTAACTCCTTGACACTTTGGAGCAAACCAGGGTCCGAAATTGGCCTTCCAGACCCAATTTCCCCTCGCATTCTCGGTCCAAAGACTGCTCCACTGGCCCATCTAGGCTCGGTGTCGAAACCTTGGCTTTGATACCAAACTGTAGCGCACCTTTTCGGCTACCATAGCTTAATCGCTCTTAAAAGGTTACTATAACACCACTTGGTACATAACTCATACAAGCATTATATATATAACATGCATTTAATTAAGAGATTCAATTAAGCTTAGAGTAAACATAATATTTTATGCTATAATTAATAATTAATAGCATTTAACATTAATTCATCCACACAACGGAATTCATGATAACATAAGTAGCACAGTCATGCTCTACACATGATTAAAGCATGATCAGATACTTGTCTTTTAACAGTGGTAGAATCCACCAACCAAGTGTAGGACTTCCACGAACCTCCCAGCCTTAGACCACACTTCTCATCAGCTCAGCAGTGGTTCACCCCCGAGTTGGGACTAAGCTCCACCCCGAGACCATGAATCCTAGGTTAGGCCGAGGTTACAGGGAAAATAGCACACAGCCACAGGAAGGGATTCTCTCCCAGGAACCACCCACACTCACTGCCCACAGACCCTCATTCCCCACATGCCTATTCCACCCCAGGAGTATACACCGTCTCTTTCACCTGGACAGTCCTTCGGCTGCTAACCTCCCTTGCCTTGGGTTATAGCAACAGACCAGACCGGAAGTCTCCGGGCTCTGTGGCAGCTACAGGGTTCCTTTCGGGAGTTATCTCCTTCCTCTGCGCACTCTCTCTCCTGGAGAGAATCGCTCACAGGTCAACAAACCTCCCACACAGTACAGCACTGCGTGGCCACACAACCAATGGAAAACAGACACGACCTTTCCCACAGGCTCAGCTATGGCTTGATGCCTCATAGTGATGGTTCATGGGAATGCATGATGAGTAATTCCCGCAGGGGTCAACACAGACTCCACGGCTCAGAACAGAGGTGAAACCGGCTCTTCAAAAAAAAACACAGGCTTCTCCTCTCACAGAATAGAGGTGTACATGGATTTACAGACCCAAACACAGGCTTTCCAACTGGTTCATCAATGGTGGAATGGCTCAGGGTCACGGCTTCGATACAAAGCCTCCACACATAGGTTCGATCAGTCAGACAGAGGATGCACACGGATTATCAAAGACAACACATAATTTTTGACTCTCAGGAATGCACGATGGTTCCTCTGTAGGAGTCGGGTTGGTCGTACTATCTCGGGCTCCGTACGTGTTCAAGCAATCAAGTAGAATGGAGGAGGAAAAATCCTTCTCACATCTTATCTTGGCCATTTTATTTGCATGGGTCAGGGCTGACACTTGTCGCCCTGGAAACTGCATGTGTTCCTCATCATGCATTACTTTCCCTATGGTTAGAAACTTAGGATAAAACGTAAATGACACATGTTCTTTTGGAATAATAATAAAATATTATTCCCAGGCTTAAGCCCCCCCTAGGCTAAGCACTTAGCCCCTTTTTCCACCTTCCATCCCCTAATTCCTTGCCCACTCTATGGATGCTTAGTCCCCCTTCACTCATTCATCGTGGTCGGTCTGCACATGGCGGTGTTTACAATTTTATTAAATGTTCTGCATACATACAAGTACAAAATCAGGCCTTTGGCCTGCAACCCTTGGGCTGTCTGGCCTAACAATCACATAAGCTACCATCTTATAAAAAATTTGGCTCACTAGCCTATAAAACATAATTACAATTTCTTTCAGAACATGGTTTGCAACGGGGCTCAGCCTTGGGGACACTACAACTGAGTTCATTCAAGATAGTGTCAGTGAAAGAAATGTTGAAGTGGTATCACTCTATACCACCACTATGGTGCATTGGTTCACCTCCATTGCACACTCATTGAGATATACAGAGTATATCATGTGTAAACTATTCATTTTTCATAACGGTTAATGAGAATTCTTCCATTCTTTCTCTCTTGCTTCTTCTTTCTCAATTTCTCTCTGAAAATGTGTGTGGTATTTTATAGCTAGATCTATTCTATGTAGGTTCAACACATTTACATGGTATCAGAGCCGACGGACCGCTAAGCAAAAACTACACCAAAATTGTTTGCAAGTACAAAATATTGAAGACAACGGAAAGATGGATTCCCAAAAAGAATTCATTCTTACACCTTACAAATATTTTGCATGGAAGGAGAAAACAACCATACATATCCAAACCAGAGGATTATACAGGTTAAACTTGAATACAGATATGGAACCTACATCAACCATAGAAAAATCCAAGTATTTAAATTGCATGGATGAGGAACTCGGAACAATTTATAGTCTTATTTCTCTCGATCTCCTTTTCACATATCTTCTTGTAAGACTCCCAATGAAGCTAGGACCATCTTGGAATGGATCTTTGGAAAACAGGATGAGATGAGGGGACACATGCTGGAGGTGGAGCTACTCACATTGGATCCAAAAATCTTTGATAATATGCGATATTTCTTTACAAAGTTCAAGGATTTACTATCGCAACTCAAAGCTTGCAGGGTTGATAAATCGAACGAGGAGAAACAAATGGTTCTCACCATTCTCTCCAAGATTGGTCCTGAATTCTCTGTGTTCATATCTACATTCCATACTGTCAAATTCACCTCTGGAGCCACTTGGAAGATTCCTTCTCTTGAGGACTTTATTGAATCCCTAACACAAGAGAAAACTAAGCTCATCAGCATGGGCCAAATCAAAGTCCCAAAGGCGCATGCACTCACTATGCAATATGGCAGCAAAAAATATCAGAAATCTAAATATAAAGGCAAAAGGAAAACTCATGCACATTCTAAGAAGGAAGGGTACACATAACCTTTCACCGATGCCTCCAGATCCAAAGGAGAAAAGGCAAGAAAAGTGGAGAAATGTGCATACTGTCACAAAGGATTCCATTCGGAATCTGCATGCATGCAAAAAAAATATATCTGATGTCTCAAATAATTCAGCAAAACAACCTTGGAGATCGCATCCCCAAGGGTTCCAAGAAGAAGAAGCCAAAAGATCTGAATTCCAAGAAAGGCAATTCTAGCCATGCCTTGATTTCCATCAACTCCTCTCTTGATGCTTGAATCATTGATTCAAGAGCATCACATCACAGGGCTGCCTCAAAAGCAGTATATTATTCTTTGTATTCATGCAAAGGTCCTCCTATTCTAATGGGGGACAAATCTTTTGTCGAAGTCACTACCAAAGAAAGGATTGAACTCACCAACGGAAGTTTCAAGAATGTGTTGCATGTTCCCAAGATTTCTATCAACCTTCTCTCCATGTATCATATGTTGAATTCCAACACCGGAAAGAAATTCGTATTCACACTAAATTCCATGGATATCTATGACATGAAAACCAACTCTAGGGTTGCTACCAGTGAGGTAAATCATCATTCTAGATTGTATACATTTTCTGAATTCATTGAACCTGATTCTTGTTTACTTCTTACTCATGCTGATAAAAGTAGCAGGATATGGCACGAAAGTTTTGGACATTTGAATTTCAGATACATGCAACATCTTGGCAAGAAAATATTGGTTGATGGTCTACCAAACATCCATCTCTCCAAGGGAGTATGTGAGGGATGTGTTCTTCAAAAACACCCTCAAGAGAAATTCGACAAGGGAAAGTCTCAGCAAGATTTTGCACCTTTAGATCTGGTCCACAATGACCTCATGGGTCCCTTTCCACATCCATCGATCAACAAAGCAAGGTTTGTTCTCATTTTTGTTGACAATTTCTCGCATTTTACATGGATCTACTTTCTCAGGCAAAAATCTGAGAACTTTCAACACCTCAAAGATTTCAAATCCCTGGTTGAGACACAGTCCAGAAAGAAGATCAAAGTCCTCTGAAATGATAATAGAGGAGAGTATGTGAATCATTAGATCCATAATATTTTCCATGAGGCAGGGATTCAGTTGTAGCATACAGTTCCCTATACTCTGCAACAAAACGG
>JASDQU010587728.1:76496-88456 GCA_032191745.1 Picea mariana | reverse complement strand
AGGCACTGGGGTGCACATGGGGTGCCTATGAGAAAAAATAATGTTTTGATGAAGATTTGTTTATATTGATACATGTGGCAGTAATTGTGTCATAGTATTTAGAATGAAGACTGGAGGATGGTAATATAATCTCCCGTAAATCTTTGTTTAATGCATTTTAATAGAAAATGTTGTCCATCTTTGGCCTCATTGATGCCAATCTTTTCAAAGCTAATAAAAGCATAACCAATTTGCACTGGGAAAGTGTGTGAAGATGGAAGGGAAATCGAGAAATTATGGAAAGGAGAGGAAAACATTGTCAGCAATGTAATATACATGGATCTTGACAAAACCATGTTCAAGTTAGAAGATAATTTGTTTATATTTACTTAAACAATTTTCATATTATTTTATTTTATTAGTATTCTTTGTGGACCAAATGCAAACTATGTTCAAATTGGAAGGGTGGAGCAACATTTTCATATGCAAGCATACTCTCAAATATGCGAACCTGTAATATATGAACAATACTAAAGAGGGGCATCATGTCAACACTTTTGTAGATGAAAGGGGGCCAACACAATATTGCATTCTTGCTATGATGATGCCTTAAAAAAACTAAAATAAGAAACTAATCAGATTCCATAATATTCTGCCATTAATGCATTTTAATCGGAGATGTCCTTGATATTTCCGCGTATTAATGCCAATCTTTTCGAACATCGGTGGTGAGTTGTCACTAGTAAAATCATATTTAATGTGCATTGGGAATGGGCGAAGGTGGCGAGGATGGAGGGGAGTGAAAAATTCTTTGGTACTTTTTTGAACCTGGGAGTGCGTGGTCAAATTGTAGATCACCCAAGTTTTGGCTGCAAGATGTATACTCCGAACATGGGGCATGAGAGTTCGATAACGCCTACTCGAGCACCCGTAACCATAAAATTAGCTAAGTAAGGAAATGAAAGTGATCGGTCGGACTCGTGATGTCAAGATATAGATGGATATAGAATTTGTGAGTCTGCCATGTGGGAGCCCACTATCATAGAAATGCAACTAAGTATAGAAGAGGAAAAAAAGAAAGGGAGCGAAGAACTTTATTCTTGACAAAAGTATACTTTGTCTAATAATTGTCAAGTGATAGAAACACATCGACTATGGGGCATGAGAGTTCGGGGTATGGGAGCCCCATATGGCCTAGTTGGGAACTGACGAGCATAAAATTAACTAAGTATGGAAACAAATAACAGTTGGTCGGACTCGTGATGTGAATATATAATTTCTAAGTCCGCAACCTTGGGAACCCACGAGCATAGACATGCGACTATGTATAGAAGCATAAATGGATAATATAGAGGAAGAAGAAAAGAGAAAAAGCGACAAGTATAGAAGAGATAAAAACGGGAGTAAAGAAATTTATGCATCACAAAACAACACTTGGTCTTAAGTATAGAAAGGCAGGTCGGTTAGACAGAGTTATCGTAGGTAGAGTGAGGCTTGCGAGTTTGAGGAGTCTGGGGTCGAATTGTAGATAACCAAAGTTTTGTGTGCAAGATGTATATCCGAACACGGGGCGTGGGAATTTGATAATGGCTTCGAGGGAACCTGCAGCCATAAAATTGGCTAAGGGAACCTGCAGTCAGATGCGTGATGTGAATATATAGACAGATGTAGAATTTCTCACTCCTCCACCCCGGTAACCTGGGAGCATAAATATGCGACAAAGCATAGAAACATAAACAAATAATACAGGGAAAGAAGAAAAGTGAAGAATGGGTAAGTATAGAATAGGAAAAATAAAGGGAGCAAAGAACTGTATTTGTCACACAAGAACACTTATTCTGATAATTATCATGCTATAGAAACACATCAACTATGGGAAAAATATTTTCAGCCATGGAATATAGCTGGAGCTCAATAGACCCTAGTTCAAGATAAAAGAGATGTTATTTATATCTATCTCAACAAGCAATAGACAAAATATATGACTTGGCACATTTGTATGCAAGCATTCAGACAGATTCATCGTAGGTAGAGTGAGGCCTAGGGGTTCAAGTCCAGGGTTGAATTGTAGATAACTGAAGTTTCAAGTGCAAGATGTATACCGCAAACACAGGGCATGAGATTTCGATGGCACTTACGCAGGAACCTGTGGCCATAAAATTCACCAAATATTAAAACAAATGGCAGTTGTTCGGACTCGTGATGTAAAGATATAGATGGACATGGAATTTGTCACTCCACCATCCCGGGAACCCGCGAGCATGGACATGGGACTAAGTATAGAACTGGAAATGGATAATAGACGGGAATAAGAAAATGGAGAATGGATAAGTATAGAAGAGGAAAAGAAAGGAAGAAAAGAGTTGTATGGCTCACAAAGCAACACTTAGTGTGATAATTATCAAGCGATAGAAACACATCAACTATGGGGAAAACATATAGCTGGACAAATTGGACAACGTATGCAGATCAGAGTTTTTTTGTAACCATACCTCTTAGTCTCATGCATACACATTGTATTTGTTGCAGCACATTGCCCTCTATCCTTGTGCCCAATTACTGTGTTCTTGTTTCAATGTAGCAATACAGAGAATACAATGGACATCAAAGCAAGTTTCTATGTAGGAACATATGAAAAAAAATATGGAGTACAAATTTATTTATTTGAATACAACAGCACAAAAAATAGAATTGACATAAAGACAAGTCAATATACAGGAAGATATGGAGTATCCAAGGAAAAAAAAACAAAGATGCAAATTAGTATAACAAATACAGACAGAGTAAATGAAAAACAACTGGATATGGAACATGGGTAGAAATATGCACCTTTGCATGGATTCTTCTACACTTCTGGTTAAGAGTTCTTTGCCGTGTCCAGTTTTCCACTTTGTTTCTATGAAAAAAAGCACAAAACAAAATGGACATGAATATAAGTTGTCATGTAAAGAAAAAAGCGAGGAATATGTACATAGAGTAAATAAAATAGAATAAAAGGAATAGAGTAACAGATAGTGTTAGAAGAATGTACCATTTTTGTTTTTTGTCTTTTTTGTTCATCCATGTTTGTGTATATATAAAAAATTGTGCCCAAAATCAATTACAAAGCAGGGAAAACTAAGAAGTTGGATAGCTTGGTTTTCTTTCTGCAACAAGATAGACAGATATGCTTTGAAACACATAAATATGATTTTGCAATATGTTTGATGTATATTTCATAATTCAAGTGCAATACCAATTGTATCGTGATCAGACCAGTATGTGTACAAACCAAGGAAAACTAAGAAGTTGGATAACTTGGTTTTCTGCAACAAGCTAAACATATATACTTGGAAACATAGAAATATTATTTTGCAATATGTTTGATGTATCTCTCATAATTCAAGTGAAATACCAATTGTATCGTGATTAGACCAGTATGTGTCTAAGATAAAGACGATGTATTGAGAAATGGGCACATTCGACCATACATGGTCAATAAGTGCGTTTTGTACATGGCTTGTGTTGTTCAAAAGAAAGCGGAAACTGTATTTGCACATGTAGTTTTCCAATTCTTTTGTTCTGGCATTATTTTGTAGCATGTCAATATTGAAGTATCCTACAATGACAATGGTTTCGTTCATATGCAAATGGTCCAATGCATTGGAAAGAACATTTAGCATGTTAGAGGATGTTGCATGGGGAGCAACATAGCAATTCAATATTTCAATTTCTGATCCATGGAAAAATACTTTTGCAAGCACCATCTCAACATTGTTTTCTTCGAAATGTATATGCTCCAAAATTGTTACATGTTTTTTCACCAATATCATCACCCCATGTGTAATGTAACTCGATATGCAATTGTGATTTGAAAATTGTTTGTTTTGCATGCATAATTCCATGTATGTTTCCTGTAAGAACAAAATATCGAATTGCATTGTGCCATAGTCATTGAGTATATCATCCATATGTGCATGTAAGCTACATGTGTTAAGTGAGAGAATTGGTACAGATGAGTTTGTTTGTATGGATTGGTAATCATACTGCAGATGCCACTTTGCGGTAGTCCTAAGGTGTTGCATCTCAATATCAACTTTGTGTTTGACTTTGAAGTTATCTTTTGTAAGAGGACTTAGTAAATACAAGGAGTCAATACTTTTGACACGGAACACTGTTGTGTATACAAGTCCATGTATTCAAATTCTAGCAAGCTCAAATGCAACACTATCAAGTGTTAGTCCTTGCGATCTGTGGACTGTACGTGCACATGCAAGTTTAATTAGAAACTATTTTTGAATCTTCAGTCGACTTGTCTTTGTTGATGTTGATATTGGTTTTGATATTTGCAAGATAGGTGTCCAATCTCTTACAGTGTTTGAATTATATAGATAAGCCAACTTGTTTCCCTGTCAGTGGCCTATATGCGGTTCATGGAACTTAATCTAGAGGACATCAAGTTTTAATGTTTTGGTATAGCCTTTGAGTATTCCATCTGCACCATTGACCAAGCCATCCTGTGAATCATAGTTGCAGGCATATATTTCAACCAGCATGTCTACTTTCAAGATAAGTTGCAAAGGTAAAGTGGTTGTATGTTCATGACGTGGCATATTTCCATGGTTGTCTTCTTCGAGGTCAATTGAATTGATTATGATATCATCGCCAAGCATGAGTGATAGCATGAACCTATTATGTATTGCAACATCTCTATTCATGTAGAACATGTAAGGGAAGGTTGGGTCTATTGGTGCAAGTCCCATGCACCTCAAATTGATATATGTTAAGTCATCATGTGTTTGGATGTTTGTTTGCATTCCATTCAGAATTGCAATAAATGTTTTATTTGTCTGGTGCATTGTAGCATGCAATTCAAAGAATTTAATATTGTCTTTCCAGAAGTCATGCACCATTGTTTTCATGTTGACCGTAGGTTGTTCAAATATCAAAGAATCTTGGATGGGATGTGTCTGGTAAAGATCTCCATAGAATATCATGTCAATGTTTCCAAATTATTTCGTGTGCACATGTTTTATGTTTCTTAGCCGGTTGTCAATGGAATACAGGAAGCGACTTCCAATCAAATATGCCTCATCTATGAAGACAAGTTGTAGTTCACCATAAATCTTAGACAAGGTATCTAACATTTTCTTGCTAAGTGGAAGAAACTGTGACTTGTTAAAAGGAATAAAAAATGCGGAGTGGACTATTGTTCCACCTCCATTATATGCAGCTTTTCCTATGTATGCAACTATTAGTCCCTTTGGTTTCATAGGATCAAAGGAATTTTTTGAATCATAGATTTGTATAAGAATTTGGAATAGTTCTTTTTCTATGAATGTCTTGCATGTTCCTACTCCGCCTGTAAGGAATAAGTGCACAAGAGTGTGCATGCTCAGGAGTTTTTTAAGCGCAATGTCCTTTAGAATTGTTTGATGTTATCGATTCAACAGATGTCTGATTCTATGGTATTCATTATCTTCAATAAGGAAAGGATGTTTTTTGACTTGAAAACCAAGATTGATATGTTTTTCAATGCTCCCTGCTCAAGGACGAGGCAAATCTTCTTGCAAGTCATAGGACTCACAGGGAGTTCTGGTTGTTTTTCAGTTTGTGAATGTCTCATCAAGATTGTCATGGTTTTCTAGTTCATTAACTTCACTTTCTAGATCACCCCATGTTGGATTAACATTGTAAGTAAATCTAGATTCATTGGTTTGCACTATAGTCTCAGAGGCAATATACATAGCTTCCCATGTAGGGAAGTTATTTTTAATGTGTGTTCATTTTCAATGAACAGAACGTATAAAAGTAGTTTTTCTCTACAATAGTTTTCATAGTGATTATGTTTGTTGTATTTGACAAACCGTATCATAGACGTTTTTTTTTTTTTTGATATGGGTGCACCATTTTTTTTGTAATGCGATACAAATTCTTCTAAGAATATATGCTTAGTAGGAGATGGATGTTGGAGGTAATAATCAATAATAGAGTGACATAGTACGTCCTCTGAATTGTCAGGCTCTTGTTCTAGCAAAGACGGTGGTTTAAGCACAAATGTGTGTTTCTCAAGTGGAGATGTGTTTATGAAGACACATTTTCTTGAACTACAATTGAGGGGCAGTGAAAGTGCAATGTGGATTGCTTGTTGAGAAGACATTTGTTGAAGATTAATTAATGTATTACCTAGCGTATGTATCATTTGTATCACATTAGTATGACTTATTTAATGTTCTTTCCATATTGTTCTGAATGCACTTGTCATAGATTTGTCAGCCTTTGTCATATACGAGGTACAATACGATGTTGTAGCATATGCATTGAGGACATACTGCGCATCTGTATGTTCATTCCACATAACTGACATTTCCTTGGAGAAACTGTTGTTCCAGATATGGGAAAGTTTTTTCTTAAGGGAAACTGTTGGTTGTTTAAGCGTACATTGTATGGCTTGGATGTACTCATCTTCTATTAGATTTAGCTCTGTCAAGAAGTCATCGAAGTTCATTAACCCACCAAAGTCTCATTGTTATAGAAATTCAAACAAGGATCTATATTTCTCAACGAAAACTTTGTCCTCTAAACTAAGTGGCTATATGATTCTTGTTATTCTCATTGGCAACACGGGGAAGTTGTATCTGGAATGCAAGTTTTTTCATTTTTTACAAATTTTTGTATGATAATGTATATGAACTTTGGAAAGTTCTGGATCCAAATGATATGTGTTTCATGTTATGTATTTGTCCACAAACTGTTTGATCTGTGAGTTTTTGTTAGCGCCATAAACCGGTGCAGCCTCTATCCACAACAATGCGTGGTCATGCTCACTCCCACTATTCTGGAATTCAGTCACAAAAAAGTAGTCCGATATTTTTTCGAAAAATGTTTCATCATGGCATATCAATTGTCTCAAAGCATTTATTCTATGTCTATAATAGCGAGTACATGTGTCTAGGTCTTTTCTTATGAGGTAGTCAATGCTATCATTTTCCAGTGTATTAGTTTGTTTTTTACGTTTCTTGTCCTTATGCAAGTCAGATACCGTAGCCACTAATGGATCCTAGCGATGCTTTTCACTTGTAAATGTGATGAAAATGTTGGCGGTCCCAATTGTCGGATCATTGCAAAAATATTTTTCTTGTTTTGTTGAAAATGGTCAGGAGAGATGCAAATGTTTTTGAAATATATGTATCCAATATCAGATTTCAGGATTTTTTCTAGGTTTACTTTGTACTTGACATCTTTGGCCAACAACTTTCTTCCTTGTATATGGTCTTTTCTTATTCACACCACATGCAAGAAAACACTTGATCTATTATTATGCATATTATTTTGAAAAACAAATTTGTTATGTGACAGAAGAAGTCACCGCTTGAATGTAGCAGCTCCCATCGAACTATTTTATGGTAACTGAATCATTTCGTAATGTCACTGGGATGTGGATCTCCATAGAACAGTGTTGGGAAGTTGATTTCCTCAGCAAATTTGTCCTTGAATATTCCAAGTGGACGTTTCCCCTCAGCAGGTGCAATTTTGACAATATTGTTTTGCAAGTCACAAATGCGTTGTGAATCAGTGAATCCATGTACCAATGTATCAGCAGGTGTTTCAGTCTCTGATTCATCTCTTGTATCAAATTCACTAGTCGTTTCGAGATTATGTGAAGAGGTGTCATCCCCTTCTCCGAGAACAGTGTTCCAGTTCTCATTTATACAAAAGTTTTGTGCTTTGTACAAGGCCCTAGAACATAATTCTTTTAATTCTTTCATGACAACATGCAGACACACTTTACCTTTCTGATATGCATTCTTGTATTGCAAGTGTCTTTTGAGAGCCACAACAATTGTCATTGTATCACTAATGAATTATGGCAAGGCTTTTTGCACAACATCTAGTTGGACAGACACATTAATAATTGATCTTGTTAATCCCATTTGGGTTCGTTTATAGCACCAGGGTTTGATTTGTGCAAATGAAATTCGCAGAGACACAAGTCTCTCTTCAATTTTTGTAAGTGCACTTACGTCTAGTAGTGATTTATTACATCTTATTTGGTCAGACGTTGTAAACTGTGGCAGTTTTCCATTTTCAAGTGACCGTTTGCATGGAAGAAAAATTTTGCCACTGGAAAATGTTTTATCATTTAGTGTCAAGCAAAGGTATTATTCTTCCAAATCAGGCGTGAAAGACTTAGTGTTTTTTGTGAAATTCAATTGATCACAAATTGCACATGCAATTGAAGGAGTGTCTTTGATTTGTTTCACATAGGTCTGTCTTGCATCTTTCTTCTTTAGGGAAGTATGCGTAGAAAGTGTTTGTTGTTTTTCATTGGTAGCAGTGCATGTTGTTGGTTCTAGCCCACGAAAAGAGATTTTTTCCTCTCGGACAATGCCATGACCATTATGGGATATGTGACCGTACATGTTTCTCTTGTGTTGTGCATGAACATTTTTTTTTAGGTTGTGATATGTCAGTTTCTGTCTAGAAGGAAGCATAGTAATGTATTTTTTTCTCTCATGTATGAACTTTTTCAAGTTGTGATAACTTAGTCTACATTTTTTGTTCAAAGTCAAGATGACCTCATGGAAACTTGGATGAGTTTCATTCTAATTAAATAACATGCGACGCTTATGTAGATTCAATGTGGTTTGGTTGGCATTGACACTGGACCCTGAACCGGTAGTATTTCCCATACCACCAATGTATTTTTTCCTCTCACGTATGACCTTTTTCAAGTTGTGATAATTTAGTCTACGTTTTTTGTTTAATCCCTATATGACCTGATCACAATTGGGACGAGTTTCACGTATGACCTTTTTCAAGTTGTGATAAGTTAGTCTACGTTTTTTTTTTAAGCCCTGTATGGCCTCATCACAACTGGGACGGGTTTCATTCTCATTAAATAGCATGCTAGGAGTATGCACATTCAATGTAGTTTGGGTTGCATGGACAGTGGACCTTGAACCAATGGTATTTCCCATGAAAGGTTGATAATGGATATGTGGTGTATCTGTTTTCAACGAGATTATGTCAATTGTTTGATCATAGTTTGAATCAATACACTAGGAATGGACACTGTCATCTGGCAGGGCCAACCATACCTGGATATTTACTCTAAATATGATATATAGCCATTGCAAATAGAATATTCCACCCTCTACATTTCCTTTTTCATATGGCAGTGCCATGTTTACAAGGTATTATTGCCAACTGCCAATTGTCAGCATATTTTCTAGGATATATGGTGAAAGGTGTTGATGCAAATAGCTAAAAGCCTGTTGGATGCCACCTATAATTGCATCGCAAAAGGATTGTATAGTGTAAAGCCACAATGACTGCACATCGAACTCTGTTGCTACCAAATAGAAAATTGCATTGAACATACTCTCTCCACAACTAGATGCAACAATTGTTGCTATCTGCAAGCCATGGTAGTGTACAAGATGAATAATTTGTTTCCATTTTGATTCAAGGTATTTGCAAATGAGGGACAAGTAAATATGAGGTCCTCCAAGATTTCATATGGATAATTTTCTATACAGTAGTGGTTCATAATGACCACTGACATAATTGGCATCATGGAACAAGAAGTAATATGGATCGCTGGATGCAGTTCTATTGAATAGTAGATATATTGTTTTTCTTGTCAATGACCCCATTCCAATTGATATGTTGAGCCACTTAGACAACCACTATATACAAAATGTATCTCCCCAAAGTTCCCTCTCATGTTCAGGTAGAATTGCAGATGCAGACAACATCTTTGAAAAATACGTAGTGACATAATGTATTCCATGCAACTTCCAAATAAAGTCAGATGCCAATTCGTATTCATACGACTCCAATGCCTCAACGTCGCCATTTTTTAAACAGCCCAAGAAATAATCTATCAATCCATTGCGCAAGTCGGTCGAGGAATAACAGAAATGCAATAGAACCTGAAATGCATCAAAAAGGAAATCCCCTACAGTATACTAGAATGCATCTAATCTAAAAGCCCCATTACTATGCAATACTTGGTCGATGTTGTCATGCACAATGGAGTCTATATCTATTTCATAGGAATCAACATCTATTACTTGTTTTGTCTCTTAAACTGTGATTTTCAAGACGTTTCTTACCTATATTCAGTTTATATGCAAACAGAGGAAAGAAAAAAAAAATGAAAAAACAAAAAAAAGAACAAATAGAAAACTACAAGTGTGGAACTCCATACCAGTTCCACTATCTATCTTTCAACCTTCTTCTTGTCAAATTCAATCCTCCCTAATCGCTAAAGCATATGACAAGAAAATAAACATACAGTGAACAGTGAACCAAACAGAACAAACAACGCAAATAAATAACACTATATATTTGCTGAGCACAAAGATCGAGTATTCAAGGTATATCATTTTTTAACCTATTCCTGGCGTGCATCCTACAAGATTTTCAGAGGTAGAATATGCTTTACATGACAAAGGAAACATGTGGACAGAGTTTACCCTAGCAGATGCTTTCCCCTTGTGACAACTCCGAACTCGTTTTCTAAAACCCTTTGCAATGCTATTTTGGAAACAACTATGGCACGATATCCAGAAAGTGGAAGTTGGCATATGTGATTGAAAGGGAACATCCTAGAAAAAATGCACCAAACGCATGGTTTCCAGGAACAAAAAATAAGAGGAGAAAATCCAGTTTAATTTTTAAATTTTTCATTGTAGCTACGACAGATCTGGGTTATGTGTCCACCATCGACATTCAAAGAAGAACAAGATGTTTGGAAGGGAACAAACTAGGAAAAATGCACGAAACATATGGTTTTCAGGGGCAGGAAAAATGAGGAGTTTTATTTTTTATATGTCACCATGGCTGCGACAAAGGCGGGTTATGTATAGAACATTGACGTTCAAGAACAAGGAAAATATTCTGGGTGTAGCAGCCACATAGAAAGATGTTCTGCAACATGATTTCGAGGCAGGGACTCCTAGTATTGAAAATTCTTGTTTGCAAGCTGCAGATAGCAAGCAACAAACAAGGAATAATAACGAAACCATGACACATAAACTTACCCATCAACGAGGAATGACAGAAGCGCAGCTCCAAAACCTGCAAACCACAACATTAGGTCCAATTGCTTGCATAGTTGAAGAACAACAAACCAGTGAACAACCACGAAGAGGTCCAAATGCAACTGCAAGACCTCAAATTTGTAAAGTTGAATCAAACAACAACAACCAACATTGAACTAACCAATGAACAAGCATCAACCAGTGAACCAGTAATGCTGGTGAAAAACAACATTCCCCAAATTCACTGTAGACAACACTGTATCAAAAAATGGAAGGAAACTGTATTGTAACACACCTATAGAATAAACATTTAAGTTGTGAGGCCTGTTAGGTAAACACTTAAGGCTGTCAGAACCGTCGAAGGGTGTCGCGTTGTGCAAACATTTAAGAAAAAATGCAGTGTGACAGGCCTGTTTATGTACACAACAATGAAAAAGACTCTTGAAACATGCAACAATAAAGAAGCAAACATAATAAAAGTAATAAAAAATAAAAAAATAACAATAATAATAATAATAATAATAATAATAAAACAATAGTTTGAATACTAGAGACTATGCTAAAAAAATTTACTCGGACGACAAAGTAATATAAAAACTGACTATCCATGCTCAAAACTTTGGATATCCAAACATTTCAATATGAATAGTACAAATTCAAATACACCGTAGATGATAAAAAATTTGGATATGCCAACATATAAATCATTGGGAATAGCGAAGCTGGCAATAAGACCTCAAATCTATTATCCAATGAGATCATGACATATATAGGTTTTTTTATTATATAAAAAATAATGCTTTTTTTTTGTAGTTCGAACAATAGAAATTATGCAAAAAATTGTAGTAAACGAAAAACAAATATAAAGTCAACGAATTGTCAATCGCTATAAACTTTGGATATCTAAACATTTCAATATGAATACTACAAATTCAAAATACCGTAAATGTT
>JASDQU010587728.1:43966-56770 GCA_032191745.1 Picea mariana | reverse complement strand
CACACAACAAAAATTATTGCTTTTAATAATACCTGACTGCATTTTAATATATATTGACTGATAGATTAACCATTAGGGGTAATAAATAGAATTGTGGATCGTGTAATAGTAAGCAATATGTTTTATGGAGTGAATCCCCATTTAATGGCTAGATAATTGATAGCATTTTATTAAATGTGTGACAAAAGCATGTTTCTAGCATTTTTAGTGTTAGCGAATTTATTATGCACAGAGATACATATCTACTGTGAATTTAAAACATACATTTGAAAGATAGCATGGTGATTACATCTGTGATTAATGCATTCTCATCCCATTTATATATAATTAGACAACTAATTGTTTTATTTTACCGACCGTAGTTTGACAACAATACTATATTTTATGTTGTATCTTTACACAACCATATCATAACTTTGACAACAACTTGATGGTTGACAGCGAATTTTTTTTATAGATGTAGTAATACGATTTGATAGACCCCCGATGAATCCTAAGGAGATAGTTATTTTATTTATTGCACAGTGTTTTGATAGGTCTATGTTTGATAGGAATTAAGAGATAGCAATTTTTGGTTAGATTTTGATGGATAGCATTTTTTCTTGATATGTAATAATGGGCAGTAATCTTGTTCATTGACAACGATTGTAATTTATTAACCCCCTTTATACAGACAACAAACTGATACATAGAATAGCAACGGAATTGCATTTACTAGACAATGATTTCCTTTTAAATAGACAACAAATCTAAAATGGTGATTGTGTAATTGCATTAAAGAGACAACGATTTTCATTTTTGGGTGACTGTGTAATTGTTGACTGAGTAATTGGTTCTCGGTTCTACTGTATAGCGACCTATGTACTACTTTGTATTTGGTGTTCTTTGATTGTTGATATGGGGCTGCAATAAATGACAACTTAGCTAAGAAATATGGAAATAAGATGGATATATGTGAGCACCTTATTGATGAAGTAATAAAAGTCATGTCGATGTAATAGGTAAGAGTGAGCATTATCTACTTTTCAGAAATTCCATTAATGGGCCAGGTCAGATAAATGGTCATACTTTAAATATTTTGAATGGTTAGTATAGACAATCTAGAATCATTCTATACAAACTATCTTAGGGTTCTACCTCTATTCATTATGACCTATCATAACTTGTTTTTTATTGGAAGATTATAATACTCAAATTACATTAGAGCCAATAGTAAAAAACACATTAAATATCATAGTTGAACAATAGGACTTGTGAAGAAAAATAATGAGTAAAAGGTGGATCAAATTACAGAGAATTTAGAACCATAAAAGTAAAAGTAAAATCATGAAAATTTTATTGGTAATCTTTTTAATCTAATTATTTTTAATTAAAGAGGATAGGATTGAGGATTTCTCAATCTATATTCAGTAGCAAAGTAATACATACTTTATAATAACTATTAATTAATATTTAATAACATAGTAATAACTAATATAAAGATTGAGATATTCAATTTTGAATTTAAAACCATTTAAATCCAAATTTACTAGATGTGCAATGTTTCATCTTTTTATTATCTCAAAGGCATTATCAATAATGTATACAGTTAGAAAACAAGTAATTAGATAGAGACATAATTAATAGATCGCAATTTATTATTTTGTCTCTTGTTAAAGGATAGCAAATTCCTCTTTAGGAAAACACTTATCTGATATCGACATTGGAAAATAGTTACAATGAGCTATTTGTTTTAATAATAATCATTTATTATGTACAGATGGATTTTGTTGCACAAGGAAATTATTGTGTTGTTTGAATGTCATAGTATCTTGTTGACTTGTCGATTGGGTGCTAGGGTTAGTCGTCAGGTGTTTAGATAGTTAATTTGATCTTCTAGCGCATTGAATTTAGCTTGTGTTGAGGGTCCAGTTACGTTGTTGCGCCATGGTTATTGTCATGCCTATCATCTGGTGACGACATGATTCTTGATGAGGGGATCATTGCGTGCCCTAATGGATAGAGGCGAATGATAACTCGGCCGAAGTCAATGCTTCCCATTGTGGGCATTAATCTGTTGTGGTAGTTGTTCGTGCTTGGGTTGTAACGCCTTCATGTGTTTGGTTTTGCGTGCCATAGAGGTTCTAGTTACTGGTCGTCAAGGCTGTTGTGTTGGGATTGTAGATGTTGCCCTTTATTTTGTATGCATTGTCGTGTTTGTGTCAGGTGGATAGTTGTTTCTATCTTTGATTTATGCATGTTTCGCCTAGTTGCTCCTTGTGCTAGTGTGTTGAGTCATATTTCTCTGTTGCATGATCTGCATGTGTGGTGTTTGTCGTTAGGTTGTATGGTTTAAATGTTGTCATCGTTGCCTTCCTTTCTAAAAGAAAAAAAACAATTGTGCACTTTTTTCTTCGCTTGTAGTCATAACGATTGGGGACATTACAATTTCATCTTCTTACACCATATTCAAATTCATTGTAAAATTACCTTGAATAATCTGTCCAAGTTAACATTTTTTTTTTCCAGGTTCGCATTGCCAATAAGCCGTCATGAGAGAAAATGATTAGCTTGCACTCACCCATTAATTTGATGGATTAACTTAATTGGTTGAGAGTAGTAAATAATCAAGATCTCAAGTAAGTGTAATTCCAAAAATATAGGAAGTATGGGCATTTTGGGTGTCTAGATGGAATTGGCCAAAAAACTAATGCTAATAATAAATAAGAAATTGAATATGTATATGTAAGGTTTATATTGACATTTGTTATAATATCAACATATTAATATAGATATTGCACTTTTGCCAAAACAAAATATCACTTTAATTAATCTTTTTCATTGGTTATTTTATTTTAGACTTAGAGGAAACAATAATTGGTGTGGCCTAAGTTCAAATCTCTTTGGCTACCATTATAACCTCTAGGATAGTATTAACAACCTACAAACTAGCACCTAGTAGGAAACTTATGACTTAGCTGCGACTAGAAGGGAGATGTACCCTTCTAACCATATCACAAAAAGTCAAAGTATCAGAGTATTTGAACTTGAGTGAGGAAAGTACAAAATCTACCTTCCAATTTAAAAAATAACCTTAAAATTTAATATATATTATATGTAAAACCATAACTCCCTAACATTTAGGGAAACAACATCAAAGTAAAATTTGGCCAAATCTTCCCATCAATTTATATAATAATATTTGACCATTATATAAAGACTTTGACAATCATATAAGTTGATTGGAGGGCCGTGTCAAACTTTGCTATAGATTGGCATAGTCCTTCCAAACTTAACAAGGGAAATAGCTGCAAAGCAGCTAGTCCCTGCCTCATATATGTTTTAAGTATTTGTTTAAAATCATTTTCATTTTATGTGTAAGCATATTCCGATCCACACAATCCAAAGTCAAAGATGTCATTGGAAACTGATTTTGCAGAGGTGAACCTTTCAGAAAGACAACTAGTTGAATTGGTGTTTCAAAACTGTGGCCAACTACTATTAAAACTTGTGCAGTACTTTCAAACCTCTAGCAATTGTAACCGACACTCAGAGTAGTTGGCTTCAAAAATACCAGTATTAAACTTTGTGCAATAATAAGGAATAACTGTCATTTCATATCAATAGAAAGCACAACTACTTTTCCAATATTGGTTTGTTTGACAGTTAGATAGTATGATGCCAATATGACTTGCATTTTTTCAATGCATAATTGCAAGTTGGTTGAAATCAATGCACATGGGACACAAACTACACCAAAATGTGATATTATAAATAGTTGCAGAAACCAAGCAAACAATCAAGTAAAAAATGAAAATGTTTAATAAGCTTAAATAAATAAAATAAAAAAGGAAATGGAAAATTTTAAGGGAAATTTTAAGGGTTAGATGTCATACAATCAAAATCAACTTTTTTGTGAACTTCAATAAACAAAGTCATGCTTTGACTTGGTGTATCAATACAAGGTCAATCAAAAATATGAAAATGTAATCACATTTGAAACTTTAGAAGTATTTATGACTGTGCTTCATGATTCAAACCGGGCATCAGGAACAGAGATAACCAATGATGTTCAAGAGAATCACTAGTGCAAAATGTAAAGAGAAATTTCAAATCTGGGCAAGATTACTACACATATCTTAACATCGTATATATTTTGTATTTTAAGTGAAAGAAGACATAAGATAAGAGGATAAAAATATAAATATGAAGATCATGCACAAGATGAATTAGAACAAACAATGGACATGCAATTCCACATATCGATCTGCATAAGCTGTCAACCTCCTATTGGTACCTATTATTGGCAATGCAGATTTGTTTTTTTTCTCACCCATCATATTAAGATTCAGACAATACCCTTCAAATAATCAAAGCATGTTAGTTTCAACTTTCTCCTATTTCTAATAGCAAAAGAGATTTTGGCTGAGTTGAGGCATAAATCTCTTGTAAATGAAGCTTAGTTAGTCTCGCCCGATACAACTATTTTGTTTTTTGTTTCATTTTTCTTATTCTTGCACGTATCATCGCTTCGGTGGTGTATAGGTGTAGACCCTACAAGGACAAATATTCCAATCATGCCCTACTATTATGAAAAGAACTACGCTTTTTTCTATATAAAAATGAAAGATCGGATGGGAGAAGGAAAGATAAAGTGGTAGACATGATGTTGCTAGATTTATCAATGGACAGCTCGATATTCATGTGCGATCTATAATTTCCACTTAAAATGTCATTGAACCTAGACAGTCGGTGCAGATACGAAATCTAATGCCTGCCAAGTCAAAAGTTATTGTTCAAGCCTCAGTTTAACGTGTACAGATATTGATGATGTCCAAGTCAGGCTATACAAGCAACAAAAAAATGATATCTATTGCAGGGGGGCTTTGTTCACTATCTAAAACAGTTTTTTTACTAACCCTCGATGCGCATTCGCTAACAATTCTTGTTGCCCCTAAATATTTACTTTACAGCTTGATCCGCTAATTCTTCATTTCCAGCTGCTCTTTTGGCACTATCCTTAATAAAATTGCTACACACCAGCAGAATAATCTCCGATCAAAAATATTTTGAACAACCAGCTTACATAATCATATTATATAAGGATCTCTAACACAGGAAGAATCTTGTTCAAGGTATCATTAATTTTGCATTTCATAAGCTACTTATAAGATTCAATAAAGCTCATTAATGAAGTTGTTTGGGCGTAAACGTAGGTTTTAAAACAGTAATGTCTAAAAGGTTTAAATAATTCAACCTAAAATGAAGGAAAATTTGTTTTAAAAGAAAGGAAAATTTTCAAGACTCTAGACTAAAAGAATGGAAAACCAACATGCTTTCAAATTTTTTAAAACAAGAATGTGCCATAAATTCTGAACAATTTAAACTAAAAGGAACCAAAATCTACATAATATTGTTTTCTAGACATAGATTTTACAAGAAATACAAAAAAAATTTGAAGAATTTATTCCCAAAACAAAGGAAAATAACTTTGAGCATAAATCATAGGTTTTAAAAGAAAAATGTCAAATAACCTTAAAAGCATTGAAAGGTTTAAAGAATTCAAACTAAAATGAAGGAAAATTTGTTTTAAAAGAAAGGCAATTTTTCAAGACTCTAGACTAAAAGAATGGAAAACATGCATGCTTTCAAATTTTCCAACATAGCCATAGGTTTTAAAACAAAATGTGCCATAAATTTTGAACAATGTAAACTAAAAGGAACCAAAATCTGCATGATATTGTTTTTTAGACATAGATTTTACAAGAAATACAGAAAAATTTTGAAGAATTTATTCCCAAAACAAAGGAAAATAACTCTGAGTATAAATCATAGGTTTTAAAAGAAAAATGTCGAATAACCTTAAAATAATTTAAACTAAAACCTGCAATATCTCATGTTTTTAGTGCATTTAAAATGATTTGAACTTAAAATAAACGAAAATCCAACTGAGAAGTAAAGGAACCATCTACATAACAACATGGGCAACCACAAAAGATATATATAAACATTAAATTTTAAAAAAAAGAAACGTTTTAAATTCTCGTGTGTATAAAGATTTCAAGTCTCGAAAATATCTACCAAAGAAAGTTTGAGGGAAGAAAAAGAAATAATTGATGTCGAAGACCTAGCAGCCAACTCCAAACAAGAGACTAACTAGTTTGTGTGCTTGTGCAGTTTTCAATCAGTGTTTCAGACGTCGCTTTCAAGCCCATTTGAGTCGAAAACACTATCAATGAATTGACCATTGTTTAATCTCATCCTTATGGAACATTAATAAATGAAATCAACAACATCAAGAAGAAATGGTAGCAAATAACATATCTCATAGATAATAATAAAAAAATGAAAACTCAAAAAAGAAGTTAAAAGTAATAGAAAACTCATAATAAACAAAACTCAAAAAATTAAAAGTAATAGAAAACTCATAATAAACAAAACTCAATTCAATTATATGTAATGTATAACTTAGGAATCTGATTGTGAAGAAATATTATTCTATGTGCACAATTACATTCTGATGATCTAGTGTAAATGTGTTATATAAATGGAAACTTCCTAACAAATCAATAATGGTTGATTTGTCTTTAGAATATTCATCATATATAACTTTTTTTAAATTAGGTAATGCTTTCTCCAATTGTTCCGCTCTCAAGATGCAATTATTCAGAGTATTGTTTTTAGTGTGTATACTGCAATTCAAGCGATTGGAGTAGATGAATGGTCATTTTTCTTTGTAGTTTATACAATAAGCCATTGTCTCATTTACTTCTCTAGAAGATGTAATCGGACAATTGCATATTGTACATGTAGGCTCAAGGGGATTTTTATATGTGCTTGTTGGCATCAATGTTCCTTGTTCTGTTGCAATTCTTTTTCGATGGAAGCGTAAATTGGAAAAAGAGTATCATGCACTTGAACCTATTGCATAAGAATCATTTGTGAGACATAGGAAAAAAATTAAAATTAAATCAATGTATTTGAAACATAACAATGAATATATATTTGAAACACAACAATGATTATGGACTTACAATTGCTTTATCATCATGAGTGTTGCCATCCTTTATTTATAAGCAGTGATGAATGCCAGTTTTTGTTGTTGAAATGGCAATAGGACCAATTGTACGAACTAGATAAGGATCTGTGTTGTGTGATAATTGTGCAATTGTTGTATTTGAGAAGAATCGATGTTCCATGCAAATGGGAGGTATGTTTTCAACTATGCTTGAGTTGGTTAATGAAAGTGTTTTTTCACAATCACCACCATCATATTTGTTTTTTGCTATTATTTGAAATTTTTTTATGGCAATCCCAGTGTCTGGAACAATCTTTTGTTCATGTTGTTCAATGAGTTGTGTAGGCACAAACAACGTTATTGTCATTTCAGCTTTACTGTATGTCAAATCCGCACAAAGTATTTGCCGTGTCCTATTTGGTTTGTCTAAAAATGTTTTTCATGTGACTAATACATCACCATGAAAAGCATTTCCAGTTATATTGTTTCTGATATCCTCAATTGATAATGGTGATTCCAATGTTTTTAGCCTGTTCATGAGAATGAGATGAAATTAATGTTTGAAAATAAAATATATTTACTGTAAAAAAAGACATTTAGACATTTTCATAATTTGGTGGATTTTTTAGAGGGGTGAAATTAGAATAAAGCTAGCAGAAGGATTATGTATGGTTTAGCCTTTCCTATCTCTTCGTATCTTATTGTTCCTTAGCTAGTCTTAGAGAGTATGAGTGAAGTCTAATATGGCTAAGAGAGAATAGTATAACTAAAGTAAAAGTGAAGTAAGGGTAAGTTTATTCATGTAAACCCCAAGATAAGGCTTGTTGTATCTTTGGGTTAAGGTACGATAGCTGAGTTGATTGTTAAATTGTATGAGGAAAGATTGAACATTCCTTTCTCTAGTTGTTGAGTTGGGGAGGTTCGTACCTTACCCCTTGATATCTATTGTTCCTATAGTATAGGAGAGTGATACTTCAGTATCAGCTTAGTATATAGTTTAATAGATCCTAAGTTCATTATAATACAAGTATTAGTCATTTTTCCTAATAGCTAGGATAATACATAATAATATAGTTAATATATACATAATAATATAGTCTATTAAAGATATTATAATTATGGTATAATAAGTTCATCAATACAATCAATATCTTCCAGTTCTATCTTCCTTCTAAACTAAGTTATATCAAGGAATTGGCTAAGAATAAGAATGGTATAATTAAGAAGATATAAAGTCTAGTCTTTGGCTTCTGGTAAGTGTTGTTTATAAATAGATGTATTAGTAAGGCTAAGTTTATTGGTTTGAGTACTAAGGAAAGTTGTCGTTAAGGCGGGTTCCAAGGGTTCTGTACTATAGCTATGGTTGTGGCCAATACCAATGGAGAGTCATGCTCTTCAACCTTAAGAATGTGAAACAAGGATGGAAGACAGTTTTAGTGACTTAGATTTTATAATTCTCTATATATTATTTGATAAATATGGAAATTGGGAAAACTAGGGTGGATTTCAACCTATGATATGCCATTTTTCATGGAGTTAAAAAGAATATATATTATTTGATAAAGATGGAAATTGGGAAAACTAGGGTAGATTTCAACCTATGATATGCCATTTTTCATGGAGTTAAAAAGAAATTGGCATTTATCATATGAAAAAATAAGTTTTACAGTGTTGTTTTTCTTCACCCAAATAAGTAGAAATTCTACATTGAAAACTATAGGAAAATAATAAATTCTAGAATTGTTTGAAAATAATTTAATATATGTGACTTAAATAACAAAAGTTAAAAATAGTTACCTTTTTTGGTTCAGTGTCCTCTAATTTGTCTTTTTTGTTTCCGATCTCTACTATTTCTTGGGAGCTAAACAAATTGCATATGGGATCAAGATAGGGAAAAAATGGAGTTAAAACAAAATGTATGAAACAAATTAATAACATATACTGCTCACCTTTTTTCTTTGAAAAACATGAACTTAAAACAAAATGCATAAAAGATTTGAAATCTAATGTACTATGATATATAAAATACATAGCTCATGAATTGTTAATGTATACTTTCCTCTTAAGTATCAAAGTATCAAGCATGGGAAATTTACAATGTTATAACCAAAAAATGTCCAAATCAATACAAAACTAAAATGGTTTTTTTCAAAGATACAAGTTAATAACACATACTACAAAAACATGGAATTAAAACAAAATATATAATTGATATTGCTAATATATACTTTCCTGTTAAGTATGTGGCAAAAAAAACTTACAATGTTATAATAAAAAAAATGTCAAAATCAATACAAAACTAAGAGATTTTTTTTCCAAAGATACAATTTAATAACACATACTACTCACCTTTTTTTCTTTTTGTTCATGTTCTGGGTTTCTTCAATTGTAAAATGTTTCATGAAAAATGAGATTAGCATGGTTCTTAATTGTGAAGTAGAGAAGAGATGTTAGGAGAAAACACTCAATGTTGTTAATTGATTAATAAATAGAATACAATGTACCTTTTAGAAACTATTTCTTCTTGGGCTATATCTTCATTCCTTATGGATTTACCTTTTAGACTTTTATCCATTTTCCTGGTTTTAAGATATAAATTATATCAAACAAAATATTAATTACATCAAGTATATAGAAACATTTAAAAATTATTTAGAAAATGCACATAAACAATATTTAGGATAACAAAATTGATGTATTAATAATAATAGACTAATAATGAAAGATGTATTAATAATGTTAGAGTAAAAAAAAAGATGATTAATAATAATAGACTAAGAATGAAAGATGTATTAATACTGGTAGAGTAAAAAAAAGATGAATGGAGGGATACTTACTTGTAGTTATTTGTTGTATAATACCTTCTACAATGAATATGTTATAAATGCACATAAACAATATTTAGGATAATAAAATTAAAACTTTGAAAACTAATGATGTATTAATAATAACATAAAAGCATTGGTGTATTAATAATAATAGACTAAAAATGAAAGATGTATTAATAATGGTAGAGTAAAAAAGAAAGATGAATGGAGGGATACTTCCTTGGTCGTTATTTGTTATATGCTTTTGCAAAACAGATAATGCATTCTACAATGAATACTTTCAAGTTGCTTTCATGTATGATTTTGGTGAAATATATAGTAAAAAAATATATATCATGATATATATTTCTATGATGAATATGATTTGCAAATTGTTGTATGAAAAGGTTTAAACAATAATGCATATCTATTTTACTATTTATTTCCAACAAAATCACTTAAAATGTAGTAGGGATTGAACAACATCATGATCGCTCCAATATGTATGTGAAATATTGACTTTGCATTGTTCAACAGAAAAATTTATCCAAATGTGGTCAGTGATGGGTATATTTTTTGGGACAAAGTTATTTGTTATTTCTTGTAATTGCTCTAATTTCATGTACTATGATAGTTGTTTTCTTTTCTTGCTATTTGAACGAATGTCAATATTGAAATCTCCAATGATTATCATAATACAATCCGTATGCATTGATTGTATTTAGCAATTGCAATTGCTTCAATAATTGATGAAAGAGACGCAAGTGGTGCAACATATACATTTATTATGCATATTCAGCATTGAAAGTATATATCTGATAAAACAATCTCAGTTCTGTCATTGCAAATGTTTTTTGTTGATATGATGTTTATGTTTTTTTCTATGCAAGTAAGTACTCCATGAAGATAATTTGTTATGTTGAAATTGAATTTGGAAAACTAATTGTTTGTTGGTGCAAAGTTTAGATGTGTTTCTTGGATGCAAAAGATCATATTATTCATTAGATCTTCGTCACGTACAATGTCATTGATATGAGAATATAGACTTTGTGTATTCAAAGTTGTAACCAATAAAGTATTTGTGTTTGTTATTGGTGTTTGTATATATCCTGGTTTCCACAATGCATTTTTTGTTAAGTGTCTCATTTTTTCTACTATTTTCTTGTTCACATGAAAATTCTTTTGTGTTAGTTTATTGACAAGATATAATGATTCCATTGTTTTGACACATGATAATGTTGTTTATACTAGTCCATGTGTCGATATATGATTTGGATCAAATGCAATTCCATCTAATGTCAAGCCTTGTGATCGATGTATTGTTCTAGCACAAGCTAGTTGTATTGGGAATTGCTTTTGTACTATAGTTTGAGAGATTTTTCTATTAGATGCTAGTTGTTTTGCAATTCGTAGTATTGGGGTCCAATTTGGCGAGATATATTTATCATAAATTTGATGATACTTGTTCCTTTCCAATTTACCAATGTCTAGATTTACAAAGTTTATCCATATTGCATCCACATTTTCCTTTTTTTTGGTACATATTTTGCATATTCCATCAACACAATTAACAAGGTCATCTTCGACGTTATAGTATCCATCATATCGCTCAACAAGAACATTGTATTTGATTAGGATTTTTGGTGGCAACATTATTGTTTTCTTGTATGGTGCATAACCTACTTGCTTACTTTCATGTTCGTCAATTGCTTCAAGAACTATTAGTTCTTCATTTACATATGACAACATTTTTTCATTGTGTTTTTGTACATCCTTGTTTCTATAAAACAAGTATGGAAATAATGGATCTAATGGAACTAGTCTATGGCAATGATCATTTATATATTCTATGTTTTTGTCAGATTGTTGATTCATTTGCATTTTGTTAAGGATCTCAATAATGTTTTTGTCTTTTCGGCGCAATGCAACTCATATCATTTTACTTTTTCCTTACAAAAGTCGTATGGCGTGTTTTCCTTCTCAATAGTTGGATACTCAAAGATTAGAAAATCTCTGATAGGTTGTGCTTGGAATAGGTCACTTGAAAATATTATATCAATATTTCCAAAATAGGCTAATGGGTTGTGATTTATTTCTCATAAATGTTTTTCAATTTGGTATAAGAATGTTTCACCTATTAAGGATGCTTCATCAATAAGTATTACACGAAGTTGTTGGCAATGTTTTGTTAATGCGTCTAATTTTTCACTTTTAAGGGAAAGGTATTCTGATTTGTTAAATGGCATGTGAAATGCAGAGTGCAGTGTCACACCACTTGCATTGAATGTTGCCTTTCCTGTGTATGTTGTTATGATTCCTCTCACTTGCATTGGGTCATATTCCAATATGTTATTGTACATCTGCATTAGGGAATGAAAAATTGCTTTTGCAATAAATGTTCTCCCAATACCCGCACCTCCTGTCAAGAATAAGTATATTGGTTGATTTGGATCTCCTTTTTTAGTTGTCAATATCTCCTTCGCTATCTTTTCTTGTTCTTTATTTAGAGATCTCATCATTTGATAGAATTCTTGTTCTTCTAATATATGTGGTTATTTTACAATTTTGTAAGGTCTTTCAACTATTGATTTGGCATTTCTAACTTTTTGCAAATATTCAAAATCTAATTCAATGTTATACTCTTGATAACGAGCATCGACATTTATTTCTTGATCTTTAGATATATATATCTATTGAAAAACTCATTATCTTTGTTCTCAATTTCATGTATTATGTTATCAAAATCACTCCATGATTTTATAATTTTGTTGGTGAATTTTTGTTCATTGCATTTTATGATTTCTTTAAATGTTAGATATGCATTTTTCCAAGTTGAGTATTTTTCTTTGAAAATGCTTTCATCAAAGTGATATGGAACGTACAACATCAATTTTTCTCTGTAATAGTTATCAAAGTCCTTATGCTTATTGTACTTCACATATCTAATGACATATGGGCTATCAAAATTTCTTCGCTTATTGCCTTTTATTGTGTAGCATG
>JASDQU010587728.1:4925-15325 GCA_032191745.1 Picea mariana | reverse complement strand
AAGTCTATATCATTTTTCATGGGTAACATAGATTTTTCCGTCGATCCAATATTAACTAAAGTTCAAAGGTGTTCTAATTCTTTGTCTTGTATCAATTCCTCATGAACACAATACAAGCATTCCTTAATGAGATCATGCAACAAAGAAAACCCAACTTGCCCTCACATAACCCTAAACCCTAAAAAAGTTTATTTTGCTCAAGGTTGAACATCTAAGAGAAAGAAAAGGTTAACTAAAAGATGTATTGACCAAGGATCAATGGGAGACTTTTCCATGTACTTGGATCTACTAAGTGATAAGAATGCCTCTGATATGAAACCATAAACAACTTTTCTCCTTGGGAATGGAGCATTATCAAGCACCTCCCAGTGTCGCGAATGGTATTCATGGTTCTACCTTTCCCTCAACAACCGGGTTTCATGCCCCCCAATTATGATTGCTTAAGAAGGTACCGCAAGAATAAGGTGGTATCGCACCGGGATAGAATAAGGTACCGAGAAAAAGGAAGGGTAGAATATGCATAAATCCCCCCGCATAGAAGGGATATCTTTCCCTCTAGAGCCCAAGATATCACCTCCTAAGGCGGGATAGAATAAGGTACCGAGAAAAAGGAAGGGTAGAATATGCATAAATCCCCCCGCATAGAAGGGATATCTTTCCCTCTAGAGCCCAAGATATCACCTCCTAAGGCGGCTATAAGAGAATTTTTAGCCATAGAAACAATTGCATTGGTTTAGATAAGTTAACTTTGTTATTATATGGTACTTTAGCTAACATCGTCTAGCATCAAGGGAAGTATACCTACCTATGTATGACAAATTCGAATGAACCAGAGGGGGAACTGGCAAGGCACCAAGCAAAAACTAGTTCTGAAAGTAGGTGGAATGAGCCAACATCAAGAAAGATTCGATTTCCAGCGCATTTCTAGAACGGGGACCCCTATATACGTACCCCAAGAATAAACTTGATTCAGATCGGATCGACAATCTTGGCAAGAGCTATCCATGCTTACAAACTAGCACAGCGCAGGCATATTTCCCCTGCCCTGTGCATATTTCCTCTCCTCTTGATCAAGATAAAACCTTTTTACAGTATTTGACAGTAAACCATACTGAGACACTTCCAGAAGTGTTCATGAGAAGCATAGCACAAGGAAAATGGCTAAGAACATATCGGGGGTGCCAATCTCCAAGCTTGTTTTTTTTCGTTGAATTTTGAATGCCAATCTGTCGGTTTTTAGTTAAATGAACTTCTCTTCATTGATACTTCATTCTATAGCAAACCCATGGATGACTTGAAGAGGGCCCTCCAACTGATGGGGGTCGTTGTTGAGTTTGGGAAAGGATGTGATGTTATTGCCAAACATCTCCAAATGCACATGGAATTGCAAGCCGTAACCAAGCTTTACAAATATCTTCATCGCTTCAAATGGAAGTCTGAGACAATAACTCTGTTAAAATTTGGATTCCGCTTGATGGTGGAGTTGGAGGTAAATGGAAAGATTCAAAACTGTGTGTAGTTCATGATGATGATGGCCTCTTTCATTCTAGGTTACATATATTGGAAAGATTGTATGAAGCAGAATTACTTCCCTTCTTTTCTAGTTGTCTTGGTGTGTCTCTGCATCCCAGAATTGAAGATTATTGTAGTCTATGGCTAGATTGGGTATCTGGTAATGCTAGCTATTGTATGTCCATCAGTGTTACGATACTCGACAGAAATTGTAACCATGGAATACAATCCTAATACAACTGCATATTTGGAAGTTGCTTATAATAATGGCGATAAGATGTATATTCTATGTTTTCCGGAGCATAATGATTGAAGATATTATTTTCCAAAATATCCTATTATTTTCCGGAGTAAATTACTTGATTTTCCAAGATATTATTTTCCGGAGTAAATTACTTGATTTTCCAAAACGCAAAACATCCAAAATGTTCTGCAAATGAAAATACCAGGAAACTACTGCCCAAACGAGAATAATAACCAGGTATAGCAAGCTGCATGTAGATATGTCAAAATCAGAAGATTGTCGGAGGCCATTCTTTGATATCAAATTCATTTTTGAACATATAGGTATGCTTTAGGATGAGAACATGGGATTAAGGGTTCATAACACTTCTCCTACTCTATACATTTAAATGTGTGCGTGATAATGGGTGCCTGTCAGATAAGATTGGAGTACGAGGCGAAACAATGATCGGTTGTAAATGGATGTTAGATGATATTTTCCACTTAAAGCATTAATAGATAACTTTATGATAGATAATTTCTACCAATAATGTTTTCTATCCGGCAAGTATTAGGTGGATGGAGAGAGACCATAGTGCCCAGACAGCTACTGGTTAACGTTTCCGCAAGTATTAGAAAGACTACACATCACATTATTGGCGAGGTGCTCACAGATGCATGGTTATCACGTGAGAAGAAGCATGTGAATCCCACATGGAGCATAGAAATAGCAGAAAGACATATGAAGTATAGCTATATTATTCTGTACTTCTATTTTCATGTAAAACCATTGGGAAGTAGGCAGCTGGATGCCATGCAGTTTCTGGATTTTTAAGTATAATTATAGAATTTGACTGAACTCAGTATCAAATTACTTTTTGAAGTTACAGGATTTACAGCCCGACCATACCCAATTCATTTTTATTGCAACATGTGTGCTCGACCTACTCATGAACAGATTCCAGCCTTAGCAGCTGCGTGCTATTCTGTTTTTCATTTTTTTTTCAAATTTTATTGAAAGAATTTGATCGAATGAATGCATTATGACATAACCTATTGTCCAACTTACGCTTGCACCATTCAAAATCCCTCTTTACTGCAACACGTGTACTAGGCCAGTAGAACGTATAAACCTGAGAGGCTAAAAGTTGATGGCAGCGTTGTGGCCATTTTTTCTCTCCCAGACAGTGAAAGAAAAATACCTACTAATTACATCTCAAAGCAGAGTCGATTATGGAGATCCTCGAGTCCAATTTTTGTTTATTTCAATTATGCTACTATAGAATACAGAGGATTATGGAGATCCTCGAGCCCAACGTTTGTTTTTTCAATTATACTAGTGTAAAATACAGTGGATTATGGAGATCCTGGAGCCCAACATTGGTTTATTTCAATTATGCTAGTACAAAATACATAGGTAGACACGAATGGTATAAAAAAAGATAGGTTATGTTACCTAGAGCGATAAGGAAATAAGGAAATCTTATGTTGTTCAAACAATGTTCCAAATCATAATTCAAACCTAGTTTTCCTTATTCGATGCGTTCTTCTTAATAGTAACAAAATAGAAACAAATACTAAACTATTAAAGCAAAAGTTTTACATCAAAACGCTTAAAACAAAACTATATTATAAGGTAAATACATATGTTTAACCTACTATCATTTGAAAATAATTGTGATGAGTATATCTTATCAAGATATTGAAATTAAATATTATACAAAATCTCCAGGCAGAATCAATCATAAAAAGGACATTCTGGAATTAAATTTAGTGGTCTGGTTATTATGAATAAATAAAATAAAATACATTAAAACCTAACTTTTTCCCCACTCCTTATTTCGGATTCCTGAACTAACTCAAAGCTCGGTTGTGTTGCCTTAACTGATAGAACTGCAACAATGCGTGCTACAGAAGAATCCTAACAGATCTAGAAGATTGACTCAGGAAAACGATGAATCAACCAAAGACACTAATTCTATATACATGCATATATTTCCATGAAGCACGAGATTAACTTATACAATTGGGTTGATCCGTATTTTTCTTTCTCTATTGTAAATCACCCATGGGAAGAGGGATAGGGCTACTTATAATTGATATAGTAGTTGAACTTAGAGGCCACGAACTTAACCGAACATGAGGATTTGATTGCATGACCTCCTTGAGGTGACTAAAAGAATGGCCCTATCTGAGTAGATTATATTAAAACTAAATTTTACATCATGAGTTTTAGATCGTATTTTAACATTATTTCCTTTCATTTGGTTATTAATAATTGAGAAATAAAAGCACTAAAAGCCTGTACCCCGTTCCACTTACAGATTTAATTATATACAATTTGAAATAAGACTAATACTAAAATTACTAGTATATAATTGAAAAATAAAAGCACTAAAAGCCTGTACTCCAGTTCCATTTACATATTTAATTATATACAATTTGAAGTAAGACTAATACTAAAATTAACTAGTATAAGTATTTTAGATGATAGATAAAAGAAAACAAGCATTTTGGAACAGAAACATACCTGAAAGTGTTATGTGCTTCAGTTACTCTAACCATTCACTATTTCTAGTCTGCAATATACCATGCAGTTTTAGGTACAGATTTATTTATATACAATTTGGAGTAAGACCTATACTAAACTAACTAGTATAAATATTTTAGATGATAGATAAAATAGAACATAAACATACCTAAAAGTATTCTGTAATCTTTCGCTTCAGTTACTATAATTCTGTAATCCCATATTTATGCCCCAAAGAGTTTCAACTATCCCTTGTACTTGTCGCAGGTGCGATATTTTCTCTGGAGAGGAGCATATGGCGTACGTTGTACTGTTGTACAAAGGAAACACAGCTCCCTGCTCTCCTGTTTGGGCTTCACGTAGTTGGGGCCTGTTTGTTGGGGGGTTGTTGTCTGAGGTTGGCTTTCAAGTCACAGGACAAGGTGCGCCTGTTCAGTTCACCCACACCTGTGTGTGGGGATTTTGCAGAAAGGCACGAAAAGATAATGTTCACCACTGCATAAAGGCCCTATCAATAGGTCGAGTCAAGTGTGTGAACCCAAGGCTAGAGTGTGTGCCCTTCCTTCCCTTCCAAGAAGTAGTCAAACCCAAGCTAAAGCCTTACCCAAGGCCTTACCCAAACTGGAGCGAACCCAACCTTTTCATGGTATCAATCCATATATCTTGAGAAGAAGCCCAATGTTTCTGTCACAGGTTGCTTCAACAAGCAACCATGCACATTAGCGATGCTTGTTCTTTTCTGTCACTGATTTGTTTGGTTTTGTGATGTTAGATGGACTGAAGCTTGGGGGTAGGAATTTAAAGCAGAATCGCAGAAAAAAAGAGTCCTTAGTAAAGAGATTGAGAGACTTCAACTGACCGATTCAATAGTATGTTTCAAGCCACTACAGGAAACACTAGATTAAAGGTTCTTTAGCATGTAATAGGTTCATAGCGAATTATTTTATGTTTCTCATAGCCTTCAGAAATAATACAATTATTTTCAGTAAAATCAACAGATTAGCCTATTACCTGGCTTAGTATTATCCTTTCTGGGTTCTTCATGGTTACCGATGTAGGCTTCTTCATGGAACTTGTAGAGGCCACAATAAAATATCTACAGCCTCCCGCGCTACCCGGTTCTTGCAGAGCTAGTAAGTCGAGCAGAGCAAGTTTGAACCGATGAACAAGGCGGTGTCATTATCCAGCGCTTTCAACACTGAGGCAGCCACCTTCCAGTGATAAGGACTTCCGAAAAACCTGCCCCCATTTAAGTGGCTCTTTGTAAACATTTTGATATATTTATTTTTTAAATAAATATTAAATTCTAACAAATGTGTAAATAAAATTCACATATATCAGGCACAATTAAGTCTCATCAACATTTCTAGACGAATGGATAATTAAATTTATCAATTTAAAATGTTTATTACATATTTTTAATTTTGAAAAAAAAAAAATTTTATTCACAAAACATTGAAAAGCTAATATAAAACAATGCAAAATGCACGCACTATTTAATATAGCAAAACACACCTATTAATGTACCGTCAAAGCATGTTGACTGCTAGGCGAATGTTATAGTCCCTCGCTGGGATTAATAATGAATTAATTTGGATGAAACATTATTTTTTATTTTTATTTTGAAAAACATCTAACTTATACATTTATTGAAATTCATATAACTTATACATTTCATTTCAAGAGGATAAAACACTAAACTTATTAATTTATTAATTTTTTTTTTAAATTAATTATAATTTTCTTATTGAAAATAAGAAAATATATACTCAACTTTCTTTTAATAAATTAAAATAATAATTCAAAATATTTATTAAAGATGGATAACTTCTATTGTAGGATCCATCCTTATTTATTAGTCCCTGCAGAAGTAGAGGGACTATAATTAGTTGACTTCATATTAGTTTGTACTTTGACTAAAAATATTTTCATAATCTCTATTGTTGAAAATAGCAAACTAAAAACATTGATTTGTATAATGTCATGATTCGATTGGATAACAGATTGGAGGTCTTATTTCCAGCTTCGCTATTCCCAATGTTTTATATGTTAGCATATCCAAAGTTTATTTCCAGCTTGGCTATTCCCAATGTTTTATATGTTAGCATATCCAAAATTTTTGATCATCTACGGTCTTTCTCAATTTTTACTATTTTTTTGAAATGTTTAGATATCCAAAGTTTTGAGCATAGAGAGTCAATTTTTTATTAGTTGACTTCATATTAGTTTGTCCTTTGACTAATTGTTTTTTTGCATAGTCTCTATTGTTCGAACTATTGTTACTATTTTTTTTTATTGTTAGTATTATTTTATATTATTATAAGATAATATAATAATTTTTTTTGCATACGTAAGAGACCTGCCACACTGCATTCTTTCTTAAATTTTTACACAACGGTCCTGACAGACTTAAATGTTTACCTAACAGGCCTTACAGCCTTAAATGTTTACTTAACAGGCCTGTTACAATACATTTTATTTCGATTTATTTTATGCAATGGTTTTTGCAGTGAATATGGGCAATATTGTTCTTCAGTGGCATTACTGGTTCACTAGTTAATGCTTGCTCCTTGATTGTTCACTGGTTTCTTCTTTGCCTGTTGTTGTTGTTCTTGTTTGCCTGTTGGTCTTTTTGTAGTTGGCACGCTTGGGATTTTGCAACTATGATTGGAATTGGCCTTATGTCGTTCCCCATTGACGGGTGGGTTTTGGTGCCATGTTTAGCTTCCTATTCATTGTTTTTTGTTTGCTATTTGTAGTTTGCAGGTGATAAATTTCAATACTGAAGATGCCGGAGTCAAAATCCTCTTGCAGAATGTCTTTGTATGTGAGGAGAAAATATGATTTCCTTTTTTATATGTCACTCTGGCTGCGATGGAGGTGGGTTCTATGTTGAACATTGGCGATCAAGAATGAGACAAAGACAACATTACAGTCCTACTTCTCTGGTCGTAGTAGTCACATACAAAGATGGGTTGCAAGAGGATTTTGATCGCTCCCAGTATTGAAAAATACCAACCATGGAAACTGCAACTTTCTTAATTGTTTACACAATGGGAGGTCTTTGGACGGTCCTCACATCCTTAAATGTTTACCTGACAAGCCTCACAGCCTGAAATGTTTGCTTAACAATTGTGTTATAATACATTTACCTCCGATTTTTTGATACAATCTTATGTGCAGTGAATTTGGCCAGTATTGTTCTTCATCGGCATTCATGGTTGGTTGGATGGAGGTGGGTTCTGTGTCGAACATTGGCGATCAGGAACGAGACGAAGATGACATTACAGTCATGCTTCTTTGGTCATAGTATTCACATAAAAAGATGGGCTACAGGAGGATTTTGATCGCTCCCAGTATTGAAAAATACCAGCCATGGAAACTGCAACTTTCTTAATTGTTTACACAATGGGATGCCTTTGGATAGTCCTCACATCCTTAAATGTTTACCTGAAAGACCTCACATCCTGAAATGTTTTCTTAACAACTGTGTTACAATACATTTTCCGCCGATTTTTTGATACAATATTGTGTTCAGTGAATTTGGCCAGTATTGTTCTTCACTTGAATTCCTGGTTGGCTGGTTGATGCTTTCTCCTTGGTTCGATGGATGATGATTATTGTTGTTTGATTCAACTTTGCAATGTTCTCTACAGTGAATATGGGCAATATTCTTCTTCAACGACATTATCGATTCACCGATTGATGCTTGCTCCTTGCTTGTTCACTGGTTTATTGTTTTCATGTTGTTTTTGTTGTTCTTGTTTGCCTGGTGATCTTGTTGCAGTTTTCACGGTTGGGATACTGCAACCGCGATTGGAACTGCCCTTCTGTCGTTCCACATTGACGAGTGGGTTTTGGTGCCATGTTTTACTTCCTATTCATTTTTTGTTGTTTTCTATTTGCAGTTTGCAGGTGAGAAATTTAAATATTGGAGATGCTTGAGTCAAAATCCTCTTGCAGAACATCTTTGTATGTGAGGAGAAAATATGATTTCCTTTTCTTATATGTCATTGTGGTTGCGTTGGAGGTGGGTTATGTGTCTAACATTGGCGATCAGGAATGAGACGAAGACATCATTACATTCATGCTTCTTGGTCATAGTAGTCACATAAAAAGATGGGTTGCAAGAGGATTTTGATCGCTCCCAGTATTAAAAAATACCAACTGTGGAAACTGCAACTTTCTTAATTGTTTACACAGTGGGAGGCCTTTGGACAATATTAACATCCTTAAATGTTTACATGAGAGGCCTCACAGCCTTAAATGTTTTCTTAACAGTTGTGTTACAATACATTTTCCTCTGATTTGTTGATAAAATCTTGTGTGCAGTGAATTTGGCTAGTATTGTTCTTCACTGACATTCCTAGTTGGTTGGTTGATGCTTTCTCCTTGGTTCCCTGGATGCTTATTATTGTTGTTTGATTCAACTTTACAATGTTCTCTGTAGTGAATATGGGAAACATTTTTCTTCAACGACATTATTGGTTCGTTGGTTGATGCTTGCTCCTTGCTTGCTCATTGGTTTCTTGTTTTCATGTTGTTGTTGTTCTTGTTTGCCTATTGTTCTTGTTGCATTTTTCATTCTTGGGATTTTGCAACCGCAATTGGAACCGGTTTTCTATCGTTCCCCATTGACGGGTGGGTTTTGATGCCATGTTTATATTTCTATTCATTGTTTGTTGTTTTCTATTTGTAGTTTGCAGGTGAGAAATTTAAATATTGGAGATGCCTGAGTCAAAATCCTCTTGCAGAACATCTTTGTATGTGAGGAGAAAATATGATTTCCTTTTCTTATATGTCACTATGGTTGCAATGGAGGTGGGTTATGTGTCTAACATTGGCGATCAGGAATGAGACGAAGACATCATTATAGTCATGCTTCTCTGGTCATAGTAGTCACATAAAAAGATGGGTTGCAAGAGGATTTTGATCACTCCCAGTATTGAAAAATACCAACTGTGGAAAATACAACTTTGTTAATTGTTTACACAGCGGGAAGCCTTTGGACGATCCTAACATCCTTAAATGTTTACATGACAGGCCTCACAGCCTGAAAGTTTTGCTTAATAGTTGTGTTACAATACATTTTCCTCTGATTTGTTGATAAAATCTTGTGTGCAGTGAATTTGGCCAGTATTGTTCTTCACTAACATTCCTAGTTGGTTGGTTGATGCTTGCTCCTTGGTTCCCTAGATGCTTATTATTGTTGTTTGATTGAACTTTGCAATGTTCTCTGTAGTGAATATGGGCAACATTGTTCTTCAGCGGCATTATTAGTTCGTTGGTTGATGCTTGCTCCTTGCTTGCTCATTGGTTTCTTGTTTTCATGTTGTTGTTGTTCTTGTTTGCCTATTGTTCTTGTTGCATTTTTCATTCTTGGGATTCTACAACCGCGATTGGAACTGGTTTTATGTCGTTCCCCATTGACGAGTGGGTTTTGATGCCATGTTTAGCTTTCTATTAATTGTTTGTTGTTTTCTATTTGTAGTTTGCAGGTGATAAATTTCAATACTTGAGATGCTTAACTCAAAATCCTCTTGCAGAACATCTTTGTATGTGAGGAGAAAATATTATTTCATTTTCTTATATGTCACTGTGGCTACGATGGAGGTAAGTTCTATGTTGAACATTGGTGATCCGGAACGAGACGAAGACAACATTATAGTCATGTTTCTCTGGACGTAGTAGTCACATACAAACATGGGTTGCTAGAGGATTTTGATCGCTCCCAGTATTGAAAAATACCAACCATGGAAACTACAACTTTTTTACATAATGGGAGGCATTCGAATAGTCCTCACATCCTTAAATGTTTACCTGACAGGCCTCACAGCCTGAAATGTTTGCTTAACAGTTGTGTTACAATACATTTTCCTACGATATTTTGATACAATCTTGTGTGCATTGAATTTGGTCATTATTGTTCTTCACCAACATTCCTAGTTGGTTGGTTGATGCTTGCTCCTTGGTTCATTGGATGCTTCTTATTTTTGTTTGAATCAACTTTGCAAAGTTGAGGTTTTGCAGCTGCAATTGGGCCTTTTGGTACTTGTTCATTGGTTTGTTTTTTGTTTCTTGCTCGTGTTTACTTCAACTTTGCAAGCTTGGGGTCCTGCATCTACAGTTGGACCTA
>JASDQU010587727.1:39296-49484 GCA_032191745.1 Picea mariana | reverse complement strand
CTTCATTTGACTTTGTAATATTGGGGATGGAAACTTTCATGAATCTTGTGAATTAACCAAGCAATAATTACTTGACCCATTTTTTACCTGGGTTGTGGTTTGTTTTTCCTCACTTGTTCTAGTTGCAAAATTGCCTGCTTGTTTGGTATTGTTCATCTAACAAATGGATCGAACGATTTAAGTTGATTTTCTTTTACGATGGAATATATGTTAGTCTATGCCGATAACCTTTGTCTTTAATCACAAGTAGTAGCTCATTTGGGTCTTTCCAGGAGTGTTATTCTCTTCCTCATTACACTGGCTTTTCCCTCCCCCTTTCCATTATATTGGCTTCTTGTATGAATCATCATTTGATTTGGCAGCGAACCCTTTTTGTGGATTCTTCCGAAGGAATTTGAATTTCTCTGAGAACAATTGACCTAAAATATTTAATCTAGTGTTTTTTCATTGCAACATTTTTTTTTCCAAAAAATTTCCCTTTATATATTAGAGAGAATATAAATTGATCGTCTTCAGAAATACCATTACAGACTGAGGTAACAAGGATCGCCCAACAAGATTTTCACTCCTAAAAACCCAAAGACCCTCTCTGCAGAGGTCGTGTAATCAACAGTCAGAAAAAAATAGAGCATACATCATCCAGTGAAGGCTCAAAGGACGAGCAGTCCCACGGAAATGCAATACTAAGTAACCCAAAAGAAAATAGATCAACCCACATAAAGCCTTGACAACAATGTGAAAAAACACCAGGAAATCCAGAAGAGGTCAAGAGACAAGTGTGGCCCCTCGTGCTCTTCGATGTACTGAAAATAGGTGAGCTTCCCGGGTTCTCTGGTCGGTGCCAACTTGGAAAGACTGTTTGGGTCTTGATTTTCCTCTTTGTAAACATGATCAAAGGATATATTTTGGAAGGTGGTTATTAATTCAATGATACTATCCTTCCAACAATCCAATGAGAGAACCTGAAGTTGGCCTTTACCTAGAATCCAATCTATGATGATCTTAGAGTCGCCCATGATATGAATCGTCTTTAAGGACAACCTATTTGCCAAAGTGAGCAACGCCGAAGCACTAAGAAGTTCCACTCTGGTGTTAGTGCCCGAGCCACAATTTAGAAACCATTTGTAACTGTAGATCTCATTGATTCTAATTATTCCTCCCACTCCGTTGTTTAAACCTGAAGAGGCAGCCGCTCCATCGAACCATCCTACCACACCTCCCAATTCTGCCTGAGTGATATTTTTTCTCCGGGGATGTGTTTTCAGCGCTTGAGTATTTTCTCTCCAAGACAAGAGTGATAGATGTTCCACCTTCAAAACCGAGGGAACATTTTCTTCAAAAATTAACTAGTTCCGTTCCTGCCAAATGTTCCAACATATCAGAGTTGGTAAAGTCTGAGAATTAGAATTTAAAACTTTCCATGTTTGAAACAATCACTCATACTTGTACCAGCCCAACTGCCTGGAAAATTTATGGCCAATTTAATATACCTCCAAACCTCCACCGCGAAGTCACAATCCAAGAAAAGGTGTTGAGTGGTTTCAACATTTAGTTTTCATAAGAGACATATACCCGGTCCACTAAAGCCTCTGCGCTGTAAAATCTCCCAAGACAGAATTTTGTTCTCGGCAAGAAACCATGTAAACAGCTTGATCTTCAGAGGGACGTTCCATTTCCACATTGCCATGCATCAGCCGCCAAAATTGTTATTCCATTTCATTGTTGTAGCTGCCAAGTATACGTTCTTGACAATAATCAAACCTGTAGAGTTATCCCCCGACCATTTGAGTATGTCCGGATTTGCTTGTAAAAAAACTCCATTGAGGATAAGCGCTCGACGGAAGAGAATCCATTCTTCTTGTAGTTACCTTGTCAATTCTAGATCAGTACTGGAAAACCAATTCAGTGTGATTATCCCCACTTGTGCTTCCTTCTGTGCCTGATATAAGAAAAAAATCCCTTTCTTGTTGATAGAAACAAACAATTCTTTCGATAGTAACACTGCATCTCCCATGCCCAAAATGCAGTCTTTACCAATCACAATGGATTTTCCATCCCCATGACTCCACACAATCCAATGCAAAAGAAGGTAGATAGATTTAAGCAGGTATGACCAGATCTGAGAGCCTCTTACCTTATAAATGTCCACAGTATGCAGCCAACGATGAACATAAATAAAAGGAAAGTATTTTTATTTTAATACTTGGTGCCATAAGCCATCCTCCATAATAGCCCTCCAAAGGCTGTGAGCTACCAAAGCTCTGCTGAAATCAGTCAAATTGTGCCACCCCCAGCCCCCAAGGTGCTTTGGCCGAGCGATTCGCTGCCAATTGCTAAGGTGTATGCATTTCTTCTGTTGGCATCCCGACCATAGAAAGCTGTAGGTGATTTGCCGAAGTTTAATTTGTATCGAGGAAGGCAAGCTTGTCAATGTCAACCAGTAGACAGGTTGACTCTCAATAACAACTTTGATTAAGACCATGCGCCCCCCTAATGACAGCCACCGTGAGCTCCAATGAGTGATCCTCTTTTCATATTTTTCAACTAGCCAAAGCCAGTCGGCCACTTTGAGTCTATTGAATTTTAAATAGATTCCAAGGTAACGAAACCCCTTTGAAAGATCTCGATGATTATAAGGAAAATAATAGTTCATAGAATCCATCACTGAAGGAGTAACGCCATGATGAAGAAAGGTAGTTTTGTGGGCGTTGATCCGAAGACCAGAAGCGTTACAAAAAAGCTTTAAAATCCTGCAGATTTCAATCCATTCTGCAATAGCACCAGAGTTCATGAGGAGAATGTCCTCTACAAACAGTAGATGGAGGATTTTGAGTAAACGAGAAACTTTAATGCCTAATAAAAGTCTATTTTCTTGGCTGCACTTTAAGGCCAAACTCAGGCCCTCCATAATAAGAATGAAGAGAAACAATGACAATGGACAACCCTATCTAAGCCCCCTGTTGCTGCTAAAAAAGTCCGAAGGCTCGCCATTGATGAGAATCGCGAAAGTTGCCGACGAAATGCATCCCATAATCTAGTTTTTCATGGGTAAGCCAAAGCCACATTGGAGCAGGACCATCCTAAGGAAATCCCAACTTATGCAATCGTATGCTTTCCTGAGATCAATTTTGAGAATTAAAGCCTGCTTCTTTTTTTCTTTAATACTATGGATGCACTCCTGAGCAATCCCAATTGCATCAATGATTTTCCTTCCTTTCAAGAAACCAAACTGTTCCTTGGATAATGAACGAGAAAGAATTGGTCTTAGTCTCTTCGCTATAATCTTAGAGATCACTTTATAACAAAAGTTGCATAATGCAATCGGGCGAAAATATCTAAAGTTAGCCGGTCCATTAACCTTAGGGATGAGGGCAATGAAGGTTGAGTTCAGAGGTCTAATCACCATACCAGTAATGTGCGATTCTTCGATAGCCTCCAACAAATATTTTGCAACCAAGTCAAAAAAATGTAAGAAGAAATCTGCATTCCATTCGTCAGGCTCCGGGCTTTTATCTTTGGGGAAGCCTTTTAGTACCTCTAAAACTTCTTTCTCAAAAACAGGCTTTTCAAGGGATACCAACTCTTCATCTGATACCAGCCTAGGATACAATCTAACCATTTCAACCTGATCCACAATCATATTCTTTGTCGGATCCTGATAGAAGGAGCTGAAAAACCATTTTTCTTCTCCCTTTATAGCTTCCTGCCCTTGGTGAACATTGCCCTGGTCATCTTTGATCTCCCACAGAAAATTTGTATTGCGTCTGTAACTGGAAAAATGGTGAAAGTATTTTGTGTTGTTATCTCCACACTAAATCCATAGAGCTCTGCTTTTTAGTCGCCAACGAGCCTCTTCCTCCAAAAGCAACTTATTTCTTTCTAGTTCCAATGATTTTAGGTGACCTCTCCCTTAAGAGCTTATAACCGCTTCAGAACTTTGCTTTGTAAGAATAGATATATGTTCTTCTAGATATTTTAGGGTGCGAGTTTCATTTATTTTTTTCTTTGTTGTCCAAGATTCAATTCTGTTCTTGAGCTTGTTTAATTTCAGGGAAAGTCTACGTTGGGCTCCAAAGACACATGAACCTGGTACAGATCTCCATTCCATTCTAACTATCTCCCCAACAGTGGCCTCGCTCAAGACTGCATGATTAAACTTGAATGGAAAAGAAATAGGAATGTCACCATGTTCCAACTGAAAAATTATCAGCGCATGGTCAAAGAAGAAAGGGTGGATTACCCATGACCCATACCTAACAAAATCAACCAGGAGTGCTTTCGAAACATACATTCTGTCAAGACGTTTTTGGATATTTTGAGTCCTAGTCCTTCCGTTGCGCCAGGTCGGCACTAATTCTGTTGGTTGAACGTCCACCAAATTACTTTTTCCAAAGAGAGTTCTGAAATAGGTAGCCAGAGGGTCAGGTAATGCACCTTCACCCCAAACTTCTTCAATGTTGGTTGTAAAATTAAGATCTCTAGCTAAAATGAGATCATCCCAAGCTAAAACACCTTTTGACTCCACCAAATCCCAAAATTGTCTTATGCCTGTACAAGGATCATAAGCATTTATAAAGGATATCCTGCTTTTATCTGGTAAGTAAACACCTGTCAGCAAGATTCCTCCAACACAGAGATAAGACTGTAAATCAAAGACCAAAGGATTCCAAGCAACCAGCAAACCTCCCGATTTCCCCACAGTGATGACTGTCGATGTCATCTAGGAAGGGAAAAGAGAAGTCAAAAAGTGTCTATCCTTCTCTTCAATTACTAATGTCTCCTGAAGGAAAATTATGTTTGGCTTAGAAAGATTCAAAAGTCTTTGAAGCGAAGGCAGTTTTAGGGGGCCTCCAACCCCTCTGATATTTAGGGACAAGAGGATCATGATTTAGCCCTTGCAAGGGCTTTCATGCCTCTAAGCGCCCCTAAATAATGAGTGGAATCCAAAGTCTGTTGAACAACAGTAGACTGGCTAGCCTTCTTACACACACTTCTGGTCTTAATGGGAGAGAGTTCAAACCCCAGGCCCCTAGACCAGGCTAGGGATTTCTACTTTTGTTCACCCTTTCCACTGGAAGAACATTCCGGGACAGAGGAGGGTAGAATATGTAGAAGATACCATCCTTGATAGATAGGAATGGGGATAGGGTTGTCCGAATCTCTGAGAGACGGGAGAAAGGCATCAATGACAACGTCTAGATTTGGGGCAAAAGCAGAAGATTGCTGGGGTAAGTAAGGGTTGTTCGGAATGAACATAGGCTGGGAAACTTCTAGCGAAAGATTAGCTGAAGAGGGGGCTTGTGGGACTACTGTATTTCTGACTATCTCATATGTAGAGCCCCCTAAGAAATCAGGCTCCATAGCTTTACTAGATAAACCCTCTTTTACTGCATTCGACAGGCTGGACTTCTCCAAAAAGTCTCGCTCCCATGCAGACAATTTAATGAACAAGTTAGGGCAAAAAATCCTTAACTTACCGATTAGAGAAGCCGAATCATCCTCCAACAAATCAGCTTTACTACCTACATACAAGACACCTTGTGCACCAATTGTTTTGATATTTTAGAAAACTCCAAATCAGAATGATTGTTTTCTCATGTAAAAATAATAATTAAGGTTTCCATAAAATGGCACCTCGCGGGTTGAAAAACTTGTTTAATGGGTAGTACTCTTGTTTCCTTGGACTAGCAAATCTAAAATAATGAAATCCATTTTGGGCTAATCCCATTTAAAAATATATAGACTTTGACATGTAGTAATATCCCAATAAAAGTGGAAATGTTGTTAATCCTCATGATGTTTTGTTAGAACCGTTGCTTGCATTTGAAATTTTAATTCTTTTTGGATTGAAATGCTCTATTTGAGTTTCTTGATGTCGTCACCATTGGTCATTTAATCTCTTAAACCTTTATTATTCATTTTTTATTTTTTGAGGTGGCTTTGGCTTTAATGAATATTGCATCAGGAACAATAGAGCAGACAACTATTATGATTGAATGTAGTACAGTTCATGTATTTGTCCAAATTTTGTGTTCTCCTAATGATGATGTGAAATAGTAGGTATTGCACCACACTCTGATTCATTTAGTTTCTTTTTTATTTGTTACAAATCTTCATCCTATATATGAGTTATCACTTTGTTTCTATATTTTGTATGTATTGCAGGCTATGTGGGCTCTGGGAAATATTGCAGGAGATTATCCTAAGTGCAGGAGTCTTGTTCTCGGTCATGGAGCTATTATGAAACCTACTTGCTCTACCAGACTTTCAATGTTGAATAATGCCACAAGGACACTTTTCTGTGGTGAACCAACTCCTCCTTTTGAGAAGATAAACTAGACATATTAGAGCTGATAATATTTCTAGTTCACTTGAAACTATTTGAATCGTCTTTCCATTTGACTCTCAGGAAAGATTTGTTATCAAGTATTTTGGATGTATAACCTTCAAGTTTCCACCAAAACATCATTACTTGGACTACAAAATGACTTTGAAAAGCAAAAGAACATGAGTATGTCTCAGATTTGGGAAACACTTGGGAAAGTTTAGCATAAAACTAGGAGGGAAGAAAGCTCAAAAAATATTTAAAATTTCTTTAAAACAATTGATTAAATACACTAGTTGAGTATTAGGATTAAGATTAGTGTGTATAGTCAATCTTTGAAAGCCTAGAAATTTTTGACAATGAATTGTTCAAAATCCTTGTTTGGTCCATGTCACTATATTAAAGGCCCAAGTTCACCCCACATTTGCTTCAATGCATACCATTTTTTAAGAAGGCCAAAGAAGAAAATTGCAGCCCCCCTTGTGCCAAAATTATGTAACAGGGTTTCCTGCCCACCTGTACCTTCAACAAATGATGTAGAGGCACCACCTTCCCAAAGAAATCGTATTATGGAAGGAAGAATAATTGTCCTTCTTGATTGTGATGTAACTCATAATGAGCTCCTCTGTAGATAAGATCAAACTGTAACACATCAAAAATTCAAAGCTGCTTCTTCCATTTCGGTATGAAGTACTAAAATGGCTAAGTGAGGATTAGAATTTTTCAAAGATGAGGTTCTAGGTATGTATTGGTGGAGTAAAAGTTTGAACCATTGACTCCAAGTCCTAAAAGGACTTTGAATATCCTCACAATACATAATAATTCATATCCTTCCATAAGCTTTGGAAAATTGATGAATGCAAAAATAATCTATTCACCGGAGAGAAGGATCAAAGATGTAAGCATGGTGAATAAGATGGTGTGGTGGATGAGTATGGCCAAAAATAACATTAAAATTATTATTTTCCATCCAATGAAGATTGTAAGCAACCCTGGAAGACCAAGTGTTTGCCCATCTGTTTAAAATATTTCGTTTCATTTCAAGTCGAAGACGGTGGATTTGTTGGCTAAGACAATTCCAACATAGAGAAACAGAATAATTAGAGCAAATCTGAATAGTGGTAGTAGGAGGTTGATTACTTGCAAAAGTTTCTCCAACTGTCAGGACCTTAATAGTGGAAATTTGGTTGGCTCCTTCACGAGAAACATATCTACCATGTAGTTTTATGCACCTGCTTTGTAGACTATATAAAAATCAAACCCATCTAGCCATAGTGCCCATCGTAAGACTCTAGAATTGCCTTGCTCAAGCAATCTGTGATTGTGCAGCATACCTTTCATATGTTTAAGGTCAGTTTTGACTGTGAAGTGCACACTTTTAAGGAAGAGTCGAAACCGTTTGATGCCCTTCTTAACAACAATATTTTCTTTATGTGAGGATGGATACTTTAATTATGCTGGAGTAAATGTGCCAGAAGCATAAGCACAAACCTCATCTTTTTAGAATGCTTATGCAAAAGTATTGTTGCCCAGAAGTCATTAGAAGCATCAGTTTCTAGGATATAAGGAAGATCCTTGTTGGGTAATTGCAAAGGAGGCAAATCTTGGATCTTAATCTTAATTCGCTTGACTGCTTCGGTTATGGAAATATCCTGTGTAGTACCCGTCTTGAGACGTTGTTGTAGCAGTTTGGTGTCTTTGGCCTGGTGCTCATAAAACTAGCGGATGTAATTTAAGCAACCAAGAAATCATTGAACTTGCTTAATGTCAACCAGGGTATCTGGAAACCGGAGAAAATATTTTAAAATATGAGGCTGTAACTGGACTTTTCCTTGGGATATATACAACCCTAAGTACTCAATGCTAGTCTAACATATTACAAATTTATCTGGAGCTTTAGAAAGAACTAGACCATGCTTAAATACAAAAGAATAAAATTCTTCTAAATGTTTTTTATGTTCACTGACATCTCTACTAAAGACAAGCAAATCATCAATATAAACTAAAACATAAAGGAGAGGTCTAAAGATGTCTTCCATTCGCTTCTAAAATTCTGATGGTGCATTGGTCAAACCAAAAGGCATGACAGTCCATTGATACTGTCCTTGTGGTACCACAAATGTTGTTTTGTACCTGTCTCCTGGAGAAATACCAAGTTGCCAAAATCCACTCTTTATGTCAAATTTACTAAAAACACTTGCATTGGCTAACTTACTAAACAACAATTCCTTGTGTTGCAAGGGATATCTGAGAGGCAATAGAGCACTATTAAATGCATTATAGTTGATGACCAGTCGCTTTTTCCCTCTTTTTTGTTCTAAATGCTTGTTGACATAAAATATCAGACAAGCCCATGGACTCTTACAAGGCTCAATCAGGTGCCTTTCAAGGAGTTGTTTGATCTCTGCTTGGCATAATGTTTGCTCGCTAGAACTCATATTATTAGCAGAAGCTTTCTGAGGAGTATCTATAAAGCCTTATTTGTAAGGGAGAGAGACACAATATTTTTCCCTTGTCCATAATGCATCTGGAAAATCTGCAGTACAATCATCTCTAAGCTTTTGAATAATATCTTTAAGGAATTCTTGTCCATGAATGTCAGCATGTCGAACAATCTTTTGGATCTTTGTCAAATCTTGGAGAGAATCTTCGAGAATATCAGGAGTTTCAGGGGTAACTCTCATGATGTAACTGCTTTTCAATGGAAATTTAACCTGGTTCTATTGGATTGTTAAGATCAAAGAATCAATATTAACTATTAAAGGCATATGTCTTTTGATGAAATCTTGCCCAAAAAAATATCTGCTCCTGTATCACGGCTATAAAGAGTAACATACGTAGGAACATTATTTAGCATGATAGGAAAATCCGGTGCTACATGATGTATTGCCATAATCTCTTTATTAACAACATGAAATTGTATCTGTGTAGGTTGCCAATAATAGGCAGGAATAGCCTTATACTTGCAACAACTGCTCATATCTCTTGTATCAATTTGAGCATCCAGTGTGTATACTTTGAAACCAGGTATCTTTATATTCACTGTTATCACCATCCGATCACCAATATGGCCGATATCTAGGGAAGGATGATCAGATTTGGTAGCATTTTAAACTGATTGAGCTTCTGCTCTGGCTAAAGTAAGAGTAGTAAATCTAGAATTCAAATCATCTAAAGCTACCATAGATTGCTGGATCTAGTTAGATAAATATTGCATTTCAAGACATTTAGTATGAAGTTCATTTTCAATCCTCCTTATTTCAAGAAAAATATCACCTTCAGAATTATTAGATGTCTTAACTGGAAAATGATGGATCCATTCTTCGGGAAGAGTTCCTTCTTCATCATCTGAGATTTGGATATTCAGGACAGTGGGAAGTTGTTTGGTTAGTTCATCAATTCTAGATTGAAGTCTATTTTTGACTAGAATCATGCTTGGGGCTAGATTAGACTTCTATTGTTTGAGTTCTTGAATTTGTTGTGTTATAGAACCTTGCAGAGTGAACATAAAACAATTTCTCAAATAAGAGCATTCTTCGCCAGAACTAGAATCTGTATGAATGTTTGAATTCTTGAAATGCAAATCATCTGAATCCGATTCAGAACTATAAACATAAAATTGTTCTTTTCCAGAGTTAGATGAATCAGTCAGATCCCAATCAGCAGGATTTAGTGAGGAACTGAAAATATATGCTATTTTAATCTGGGCTTTACCTTGCTTATTAGAACACTTATTTGCCCAATCGTCTTTTCTTTTACAAATGTAGCAAACTGATTCTTTTTTTGGAAATCTTCTCTTCTTGAAGATATACCTATGTTTCTTTTTGAAAGGCTCATAATTTCTGTCATGATATTTCTGCATT
>JASDQU010587725.1:26501-36568 GCA_032191745.1 Picea mariana | reverse complement strand
TCACAAATTGCAAAGCATGATTGTCACTATACAAGACAAACTCCTTGGGGATCAAATAGTGTCTCCATTTCTTCAATGCCTAAATAATAGCATAAAACTCCTTGTCATATGTGGAGTATTTCACTTTCGCTTCATTCAGCTTCTCGTTGAAGTATGCTATTGGCCTGTCTTCTTGCCTCAGGACTATCCCTATTGTAAGTCCACTTGCATCACATTTTACCTGAAATGTCTTTTTACAATCCGGCAACACCAGAATTGGTTGTTCTGTGATTTTCTTCTTCAACAAATTAAAACTTTTATCATCTTCTTCGGTCCAGTGAAAAGACTTGTGTCTCTTCTTCACTGTGTCCATCATTGGTGCACTAATCCCATTGAAATTCCTGATTAACTTCCTATAGAAATTAGCCAATCCATGAAAACTTCGAACTTCAAAGATATTCTTTGGCGATGGCCAATTCTTAATCACCTCCACCTTATCTGGATCCATCCTCAACTTATCTGTAGAAATAAAAAACCCCAAATAAATGATCTTTGTCTTCATGAATGAAGATTTCTTCATATTTATCAACAACTTCTCTTGCTGTAGCCTCTTCATCATTGTAGCCAAATGTTTCAGATGCTCTGCCTCTGTTTTACTGAAAATCAGTATGTCATCAAGATACACAATGACAAATTTTTCGATGAACTCCTTCAAGACTTCATTCATCAACCTCATGAAAGTACTTGGCGTGTTCGTTAAGCCAAATGGCATAACAAACCATTCATACAACCCTTCGTTAGTCTTGAAGGTTGTCTTCCATTCATCACCTTCTCTCATACGAATCTAGTGATATCCACTTTTCAAATCAATCTTCGAAAAAAAATTTGGCTCCACTCAAGAAATCCATCAAATCATCCATCCTTGGCAATGGAAATCTGTACATGATATTTATCTTGTTGATTGTCCTCGAGTCAGTACACATCCTCCAGCCTCCATCTTTTTTCGGACTGAGCATTGTCGGAACAACACATGAACTCAAGCTTTCTCTAATCAACCCTTTGTCCATTAAATCCTAGACCTGTCTTTTGACTTCTTCATTCTCCTACAGTGTCAATTTGTATGCTACTTTGTTTGGTAAACTAGATCCAGGTATGAGATCAATATGATGACTCACACTTCTAATCGATGGCAATGAACAAGGTAGTTCGTCCTCTACTATGTCAGCAAACTCTTCCAACAGTTTCTGAACCTCTTCCAGTAAATAATCTACCCTTGTACTGGTTAAAACAATTTTGGACTTCTTGACCAGAATGAATTGTGGTTCCTCCTTCTTCTTAACCTCTGTAAGAAGTTCCTTCCCACTCATGAGAAGTACAGCGTTGCTTACTTCAGGTTTCACCTCTTTATCCTTAATCGACAACAACATGTGATTTCTCCCATTCTTCTCTAGGGTGTATGTGTTCTTCCTTCCATCATGAATCACATTTCTGTCATATTTCCATGGTCTACCTAGAAATAAATGACAAACATCCATGTGAATGACATCATAGAGTATTTCATCTTTATACCCTCCTATTTTAAATTCAACTAAACATTGTTTAGTGACATTTACGCGTTGTCCTTTTCATAGCCATGAAACTCTGTATGGACTTGGATGTTCAATAGTCTCTAGCTTCAGATTTTCTACCATCTCTGTAGAAATGAGATTGTCTGTGCTACCACTATCCACGATGACTTTGCATACCCTGTCTTTGGTCTCTCAAGCGATCCAAAAATGACTGTTCCTTTTCACCGAACTCTCCACCTCCTTCTCTAGCGTTAAGAGAACTTTTTGCATCATCAACGATCTTCCGCCTTCAACATCTTCTGCCTCAGCATTCTTCCTTTGTGCTTCGGCAATGTCAGTTTCACCACCTTCTTTCTTTTTGTCTGGACACCCTAAAGATTCATGTCCGACCTTTCTACATGTGAAGCATTTCACCACTCCACCTCTTCCTCTTCCTCTACCTCTAGTATGAGGAAAAATGTTTCCATCAACATACTGACCTTTCTGCTCGGTATAATGCCCTCTCTGCGATCTTCCAACTCTCTCAGTTTGAGTTCGAGGTTTCTTCCAGTCCTCCTTGGGTTTCTGATTTCTATCCTARGCAACTGATTTTCCTCTGGGCTAACTTCTGCCTCAACCTCTTTGACCTTGTTTTCATCTCAGCTTCTCTTCAACTTTTAGAGCCATCTGATAAGCATCTTCCACCATTTAGATGGTCATCCTGTTCATCTCATCTTGAATTTGGTATCTCAGACCATTCATATATCTAAAAAAAAATTAATCATCACTTTCCTGATGACCTGCTTTGATGTTCAGCCTGTAGAATTCTTCAGTGTACTTCACTGTCATCAGCTTCTGTCTCAAATTTTGCATTAGCCGAAACAGAGTAATTTGGTAATCCCTGGGAATGAATTTTTCCTTCATTTTTATGATCATCCTATCCCAACTCTTGATTTTCTACTTTCCCTTCCAGCGTCTGTCAACTTGTAGCTCATCCCACCACAATGTTGTGTGTCCTTTCAATCTTGTGACAACATGCTTGATATTTTTGTCCTCTTCAACATCTTCATAGTCAAAATATGTGTCTAGAGATATAATCCAGTCTAGAAGCTCTTCATCATCCAGATTTCCTTCATATACTAGAATATCCATTTTTTCCTTAGCACCCATTCTTGCAACAGCCCTAATCAGGTGTTCATTTGCTGCATCTTCTGCTGTGACCTCTTCTCCTTTATGTCCATCTTCATTTTCACTTTTAGATTCACTGACATCTCCAACACAAGTTGTGCACCTCTGTGTTGTCTCCATGTCCTCGAGTCTGGCATGTATGTCATGCATCTCCCTTTCCATGGCTGGATTTGGCACCTGCCTACCCCTTCCTCTTGGCATTTCCCTTTCCTCTAGCGGTTCGGGTGTTTGTCTGTCTCTTCTTCTCGGCAGCATGGCTGAGATTTCTTCCTCACTTCCCCTGTCTTAAGTATACAAATAGATTCAAGCTCTGATACCACACTGACACAGACCTATCAGCCGTTGGACTGACATCTGCTCACATGATCGTTCTTTATCCCCTTTGAGCCGGATTGGCTCTTTGGATTCCGCACTAGAATCTCAATTTCAATCGATCCACATGTCCTTTTCGCAGCTCAAAATCTTGCGAGTTCGCGAGTCATGACGCCCGACTCTTCCTCTCCAATATCGCGATACCCGAGATCATGAAATGGGTATATATATTCTTTCGTTAGCACCCTCCGTGCATGACTCGTGAATTCAAAGAACTTCCCCCTCTAACCTTCGATTTATGAATCCCTGATAGAAAGTTTCTCATGACACGTGTCCTTCCAAATGGTATGGCTTAGATTCTTTCGCAGTTTCGTGACTTTGCCTTTCGCAACCTCGCGAATCTTAATACAAAGATTTTAACCCCTAACTCCCTTGCTCCTCTACATGATCCGATGACTCTCTAAACTTCATGAATTCTCCACGGAGAATTCCAACCACCAAATTCCTCCTTGACGATTCCTGTGAAATGAACAAAGTGTTCTTCCATGAACTTGTATGCCAGCAAAACATCGTTGCACCTCCTTCCAACACTTCAAGGCACTATCCCTCTTGAGCTTCTCTTCGATGACTTTGAAGACTCTAACTCTCCTAAACTTTCTCCACAACTTCGGTCTTTAAGAAGACTCTTGCATGCACTCCTTGCGGAAATTCTTCAAATACTTCTAAGTATTTGAACCTCTTCAACTCTGCGCACTCCCTCCGACAGCAGTCTTTCAACAATTTCACTCAAGTTGCAAACCATGAGACTTCACTCAGCCTGCACACTCCTTTCATGGATTTTGTGCTTAACTTACACTCTTGCGAGAATGAGAATAATGTTATCCCTCCTGATCTTGCAGAGACGAACTTTGACTTCTGTCAATGCACACCTTGCAGACAATTTCACTGCACTCCTTGTAGGAAAATTGTTGCTCAAATAGAGAAACAATTGAAACTCATTCTTTACTCTCCCTCTCTTCATATTTCAGACATTAATATTAAATCATACATTCATGCATCAAAGAAAATGCATAACAGAGAGTAAACAATCATATATCAATCAACATGTGCAACACAGAAAGCAGTTGGACACCATGAGTCTAAACTAAAGATCTTTGTATTAATCCATAACTTCTGTGCATGGGTTTTTACTGTACACTGCTCTCTGCTTCCTCTTATCTATGCTCTCTTCGATTGATCATGCTGCTAATGTTACAATGATACAAGTGAGGGTGTCTATATCCATTTTCCCTCCAGCTCCTAAAACTGTCTAATTTAAGAATTTAAAGCTACCTACTTTCATTTACTAGCATAAATGCCTCTTAGTCCTTCAGACGAGAGTGGGATGCTCAAGGTCTGATTACAATCTACAAGTATGCCCTTTCTTAATTTCTTCATTTATGTTTAGCATATCAAACTTCCAAATATTCCAAACAATTTATCATGTGTCAAAATGCGTTGGCACTTTCTCCCATGCTCACTTGTTGTTGGTGATGCTCCTGCATCAAAATCTTAGGAGGAACAACATCGTTGAGAATGCGGGTGAGACTCAAAGAAGAAGAGCTCACAGAAGCAAGGAAAAGGTTGAGGCCTTTATCACTTTGAAAATATTCCAAGTATCGGAAGAAAGTGCACGCTTAGGAGGGAGCATATTTGTCGTCAGATCAAGCTGAGGAACAAATCTGGACTGTTGGATTTCCACGTCCAGGGAGCAGAGTAGGAGGCACGCATAGTAGGAGCAGTTGTGAGCCATTGGATCTCACACGGATCACCGATAGCCATCGGATTGATTGAAAGATGCATGGGGTTTAATCCTTAAACATGCATGACAGAGGAGAGAAGTCCTGAAACAGGCATGGATATTGAGATTTTGGACTTCGAGATTTCCGAGGTCCTGATGATGAGAGGTCAGGACACTTCACAGTGAAAGTCTCGAAATCGAGAAAGGATAAAAGCCATCCATTGGAAGGAGAATATGTGTCGTGAGATCACCCATTTTAGGGATTCAAACACTAGGAAACTCAGAGGGAAGAGTTTTTTCGAATTTGCACCTGGCGAAGTCCCGAAATGATATAGACCATCCATCCATGGGGGACACGTGGCGGAGATCGAGAGTCCATCTATACTTCGGATACCGGGGATTCGAGTTGACAGGGGATTGTGTCATTGGGGGTTGCAAGTCATGAAATTGTGAAACGACGAGGACATTCCATCTGAGGGAGGACACGTGGCAACAATCTAGAATTTTGGGGAAAATCCTGAAAGGAAGAGTCCATCGGGATTTTGAAAATTGGGAATTCGGGAGTCTTGCTGACAAGAGGTCGGGCTCTTGTATTGATAAATTTTGAAAGGAATAAGACTACGATATTATGAGAAGTGGTCATATGGACCAAAGCATAGCCTAGGGGGCTAATTGTTGATTGAATCCTTTTCGGCATTTCGGCATTTCGAAGGTCGGGAGGTCGAAGAGTCAAGGACTCTTGACATCAGGATAGAGTTAGTTTCGGGGAATCAAAAGAGTCGCTTTGGCACGGAAAAGCAATTGAACGATCCTTAGACCAAGAGGTCAGGCACAGGACTTGTCGAGGCATGGTCCTTGGTGGTGCATCATCATATTCTATGGTGGAAGACTCTCCTACTACTATTGAACATGGTCGTCGAAGACCTATCATGGAAACTATTTGAGGAACAATTTTGAGAGAGGTACCTATTAGAAGAATTCATTGAGCGTCAACTCAATGAGTTCAACACCTTACGACAGGGTGTTCGTATGGTGCCTGAGTACCAAGGTCATTTTATCAAGCTTCTTCAGTATGCTCCACATCTTAACACTGATAAACTTAAGGTCAACAGGTTTGTGTTTACCCTTAACGACAACATACGTGCAAAAGTTAGGATTTTGATGCTTTAAACCTTGGATGATGTCATCTAAAATGCCCTCATAGTAGAGGAGGAGCTTATCAGCGAGGGTCAGACCAAGACTCCAGCGAGACTAGTAGGGTAGGTGTCATCTAGTGCGCAACAACATTAGACACTAACCAGACATACACTAGGATATCGTGGCTTCCAGAGGGGATCCACCTTCACTACATATCTGTGACCGATGCCTCAACAACGGACACCTTATCAGGGACCATAGCGGCATCGACCATAGAAACAACATTTTAGGCCTATTTAGTAGAACAAATTAGGATTCCAGGCCATTGGGCCATCATATTCTACTTCAGGTACCAGGACTACTGGTCCGAAGAAAGGGTGTTGGACGTGTGGGGAGCCACACTACCAACGAGATTTCCCTATCGAGAGAACTAGAGAATATGGATCAGCTAGACCCACTACCGTGGGATATTTGGGCAAGGCCCATTGGATTCATGTAATAGTGAATAACTGCCAGGTAGAGCATCAGTCAACTATGCTCGAGACAACAGGTACCGTCTCTAGCCAAAACCTTAGTATTTTGATAGATCCCGGTGCTACTAGGAGTTTAATTTTTGGTATAGCGCTAAAAAGGATTAAGGTAAAGGCAATCAAACAGGATGATTTCAGGTTCGGAGAGATGGCCTTAGGAGCCAAACAAAAGGTTGGAGGAAAGGTTATGGGATGTATCCTTAACCTGGGAGATTTTGTGACCAAGGCCAACCTGTACATCACAATCTTAGGATCTTATGACGTTGTGATCGGTATGGACTGGTTGGAATCGCATGAGGCAATACTCAACTACAAGATGAAACGATTGATCTTGGTCAATGATGAGGGACAGAGACATGTGATTGTAGCTCGTAATGAGGGAGTTTCCCTAAGGTTCATCTCTTCCTTGCAGCTTCGGAAGAGCATGTGCAAGGGATGTAATCCTTATGCAATCCTTGCGCTAACGAGAAGGGAGTAATGAAAGGTTTAGAACACCTTCTGATGGTGAGAGATTTTGCAGACATCTTTCTGGATGAGTTGCCTAGGATGCCAGTAGAGAAGGAATTGGTGTTTACTATAGACCTAAAAACATGAACTGAACCAATAGCCAGAATTCCTTATTCGATTTTGACCCTGGAGTTACAAGAGTTGAGAATGCAACTAAAGGAATTGTTGGACCCGAGACTTTTACATCCCAGTGTGTCACTGTGGGGTGCACTTTTTATTTTCATACAAAAGAAGGATGGGTCATGGAGGATCTGCATTGACTACCATCAATTGACCAAGGGCACGACCAAGAATGAGTATCTGTTGTCGAGGATTGATGATTTGTTCTATCAGATGAAGGGTGTGACAATGTTCTCAATGAACGATTTGCGATCAGGGTATCACCAGTTACAGATCAAAGAGGATGATGTCCCTAAGACCACCTTTAAGATGAGGTCTGGACATTATGAGTTTACTATTTTAGCATTTTGACTAACGAAAGCCCTAGGGGTATTCATGAGTTTGATGAATAGGTTGTTCCACGAGTACTTCAACAAGTTCGTCCAAATATTCATTGATGATATTTTGATTTACTCTCGGATGAAAAAGGAGCATGAAGATAACTTACACTTGGGACTACAGTGTTTGCAAGAGAACGAATTGTATGAGAAGTTGTCCAAATGCTCATTTTATCAATCGAAGATTCACTACTTAGGGCATTCCATTTCCGGTGAAGGTATCGCCGTGGATCAAGCCAAGGTCAAGGATATTATGGAATTTCCTACACCGATGAACATCATAGAAGTACGTAGCTTCATGGGTATAGAAGGATACTATCGACAATTGATCGAGGGATTTTTGAAGATAGCAAATCCGATCACAGAATTACAGAAGAAAAACAAGAAGTTTGTTTGTACCAAGAAATGTGTGGAAGCTTTTCAAAGGCTCRAGGAGGTATTAACAACAACGTCAATACCAAAGGTCCCTGACATGGACGTGGACTTCTTGGTATGCATGACACATCCAAGGAAGGCTTAGGTGRAGTCTTGAGGCAAGACCGATGAGTGATCGCTTACATCTCAAGGAAAATAAGAAGGCATGAGAAGAAATACATGATGCACGACTTGGAGTTKCTAGGCATCGTTTATTCCTTGAAGGTTTGGAGACACTACCTTCTTGGATGAAATTTTGAACTAAAAATGAACCATTGTGGACTGCAACACATCTTTAYGCAAAGCGACCTGAACGCRTGACAACGATGTTGGTTAGAATTTCTTAGTGAGTACGAATTCAATATTACTTACATAAAAGGAACAATGAACTGAGTGGCAGTTGCATTGAGTTGGAGACCACACATATTTTTAGTGCTGCCTCTTCAGATGAATCTACGTGAAAATATTCTAACTTTACAGTGTTACATCAACTGGTACAAAGAGGTCGAGGGTTTTATCGGACAAAACACAATGACGGTACCAATATTTGAAGGATTTTCATTTGATAGCGATGGTTTATTGATGTTTAAAAATCAGATTTACATATCACCAAACAACAAGTTGAGGATGTTGATCCTAAGCGAGACTCATAGATCCGTTTACATGGCTCACCCGAGAGTCACGAAGATGAGGGCAGACCTTAAACCCTTATTATTTTGGAAGGGAATGAAAGAATATATAGTCAACTATGTGGCCCGATGTCTATAATTTCAGCTAGTGAAGGATGAACATAGACATCTGTCAGGATTACTACATCCACACGCTATTCCAGAATCAAAATTGGAGGTTATTTTGATGGAATTTATTGTTGGATTTTCACTGACGGCAAGGAGACATGACTCAATTTTCATAGTAGTAGACACTCTGACAAAGAGTGCTCACTTTATTAGGCATCTGACATAGCAAGAGTTTTCATCAGTCAGATTGTGAGGCTGCATGGCGTGCCTAAGAGGATTATATCTGATTGAGGATCGATGTTTACTGGACAATTTTGGATGAGTTTCCAAGAGGCCCTGGGAACCGAAATTAACTTTAGTACTGCATACCACCTGGAGACTAATGGTAAAACCGAACGAATCAACCAGACCTTGGAGGACATGTTGCACATGTATGTGATGGACAAACAAAAGTGTTGGGAGGAATTCTTTCCACTGGTGGAATTCGGTTATAACAATAGTTAACAAGGAACCATTAAGATGTCACCTTTTGAGTTTCTTTACAGGAGACCATGCCAGATGCCCTTGAGTTTGGATCGGCTTTATGATAGGGTCCTGGTGGGACCAGAAGTGATACAAGAAATGGAAGAGAAAATGCAAAAAATAAGACAAAAGAATAAAGAAGCACAGGATCGACAGAAGATTCATGCCGATGCGCACCGTGTCGACCATATTTACAAGGTTGGCGATCGATTCTTCTTGCGGGCTGGACTTCATAAGAGTTCAATGAAGTTTGGAAAAGGAGATAAACTCTCTCCTAGTTTCATGGGACCTTTTCAGATTCTGGAGAGAAAGGGGCACGCGGCCTATCGACTAGCCTTGCCTGATTCTTTGAGGCATATGCATGATGTTTTTCATGTATCTGTTTTGAGAGTATCTATTTTGAGACATTATATTAGTGATCCTACACATGTTATTCACATGAGTTCCTTGTAGGTATCGGATGAGCGGGTGCTCACGACTAAGCTGATACACATATTGGATCATCACATTCGATAGCTACGACGTCGAATGATAGAGAAGTTCAAGGTCCAATGGGACAGCTATAGTCCATACTTGGCATCTTGGAAGGACGCATATGATATGCACCAATAATTTCCATTTTTGTTTGATAGATAGACTTATGATACTATTATACACCTTATTTCGACATTTTTACTGTAAAACTTCGGGATGAACTTTATACCAAGAGGGGGTGTATGTAACATCTCGATCTTGCACACTGAGCGAACTTATTCTTTGAGGACACTTGCTCACAAGTGATCCATATTTTATGTTATTAAAACATTTATTTTGATAATGAGGCATTATGGGTTGATGACTTGTTGTTTAACTGCATTGACATAGACATGTGCTATTGACTTGGTTTTACTGAGTGTGCAGGATCTTGGACCTCAAGG